>JAFIRS010003912.1:0-107500 GCA_018342105.1 Gonioctena quinquepunctata | reverse complement strand
TTGTAAATCATAAAAATTTCAAATTCGATAACAGAAAATTGGTAGATATGAATTTTCAACAGTTCTATATAAATAATATAATGTGAAGATATATAAATTGTAAATAAAATATGTATCATAGGTTAGAATTAGGTAATGTGTCTTTGAAAAGAGTGTAAAGGGTTAGAATTTGTACTGGAGAACAAGAAGTGATGGTTGCCAGAAAAAAGTTGAAAAAACATTTTTTTTGAGAGAAGTCATGATGAGAAATTCATGAAAGAAATCAACGCAAATAATCCGACAAAGGAAGTATAGCTGCAATTGGACATTTGAACCCAAATCAAGAAACAACCAGGCACATATTCGACCAAGCAACCACTTACCTCCAATTCAGATTAGATTTCCTGTACGTACGTAACCAGCAGCAAGGGGGGCTGAACGTTAGCAAACTTTACTTCCAATAGCCACATAATAATCCAGGACACGCATGAGTGTACAAGCTGAACTTACAACATGTACTTCCTCAACAAAAACTGAAATAAAGTGATAATATTCGGGTCAGACACTTTTTGGTTTATTTTTAATAACACCTTTTCACAATGGTGAACTTTCTTTCTTATTCATTTTCATGATATCAATATAACCACTAGATATTTATTTTACATTATTCCTTGATTGCGCATGAGCAAGTTTATTTGATGTTCTTCAATTTGATTGGTTGAATAATATTTACTAATAAGGTAGATATCGCAGGGATAGGTATTTTAAGAATTGACTTGGATAAAATATCAATCATTTAACTATACTCGGGACTCATTATTTATCTTTTGACCATATTACAAGCTATATTTTTATAAAATCAGTACATTGACTTCAAGCAAAACAAATAGATGGCGCAATTGAAATACTTCTGAAAAGAGACGATAATCTCTACATAGGCGTACCAACTGAGCTGGAGGAAAGTAATAAAAGAGAGGTAAATAGTGTATTGAAAAGCTTCATAGCCGGAGTTTATTGTTATGATGGGTATATACCAACGACATCTCGAGGATGGATCACGTGAAGATCTTTCTATACGCCGATGACACTGCTTTACTTTTCTCGACACTCACCCACCGTGCGGGTCTTGTTTTATTGCAAGATGCAATAGACAGTCTTCAGCGGTGGAAAGTGAAGGTGAATCCAGACAATTCTCCACTGGGTAGGGGGTATCAGACCGCCTCACAGCAGCGTGAGGGTTGCAGGAGAGATCAACTGGTCCTCACAGGTCGAGTACTAGGGTATTATTTTGGATTGCCGGCTCACTCATATTTAGAACGTCAAAACTAAAATATTGGTAAAAATTACAAAATTATATCCATTAATATGCAGAAGTAGTGAGTTGTTTTCAAAGAACAAAACGATCCACGGAATGGTGTTGAAACCTGTCGTTATGTACGCTCCAGCAGCTTGGGGTCATACAAGTCGAATATCTTGGTTATTGAAAGAGTACCTAACAAAATTATGCGAATGATAACGAGCGTTCCATGGGCACCGGTGGCTGGTCAGGTTGACGAGAGTCTTATCGATATCTGAGCCTAGCAACATTGGCCGCGTTTAGTACTTGTATGGATGATCACCTGACAGAGAAGGTGCGCGTTGAAATGCCCTGAGAACTGTAGCGTAGAAGTATCTTCGCAGCTGCAGGCGTCTCATCAATGAGCACGAGATAAGACGATGGATATGCCGTCCTTTGGAGGGGACGTTAAGATAGTGGTCCCGAGTTCAAAGATGTTGAGTTCGTTGAAGAACCCTATCACTGAAAGAGGCAGATGATTAGGTAAAATTTTTGGTTAGGAGAGTGTGCTTACCGGCGTCGGTGTTTAGCCCTGGTCGCAGAAATAGGCCAACGTTAAATAAAGCATTAAAAAAACGAACGCTCCATGGCGTTACGTTCGTTCACAAGAAGATCCAGGTCTTGTTTCCATCCGAAGTGAGATCAGAACGCACTCATACGGTATTCGAATGGGCGGAAGTCAACGAAAACCCACTCAAAAGAGCCGCAGTATATTACGCTATTGACGACCCGTTTCGTTTCAAACGACCTAGACATTCTTTGGAATGATGGGTCTACTTATAGTACCACGGTGCAATGGTATTAATCAGAGAACTTTCATCAGATTCAAAATTCCTCAGTGAATCATTTTGAGAAAAAGTGAAAGTCCGGGGTTTTCACCGGCTTTTCCCGAGATGTACTTCAATTCAACATCAAGTCACTATCAAATCCAATCAAGTGAATGTTGAAAATTTTTGAGTTGTATGACTAAGGGCACATATGTGCCTACTCAAATATGTGAATGAAATAATCCGAATATAAATCGCACTTGAAATTTTTAGTGATATCTTGACAATTGTTTGTCAAAATCTGATACGCAGAGGTTCACAGTGAAGGTGATGTTTTTTGTACGAAATTCCTATAGTTCCATTTTTTCAGTGGTAGTAATAGTTGTTGCATGTACAGTGAAAGAACACGCTATATTATTATTTCCTTTCAACAAAAGAGAGGACGCTTCTTTCAATTTTCTTCAAGGTACAATTTATTTGGAAATGGAAAAATATCATATTTCTGTTCGATAATTTGAAATATTCGATTACTGAAATCCTTTTTGAAAATGTCATTTAGCCTTAGGGGAATTCTCATTGTAATTGTGCAATAACTGGATCTGGAATAAATAGATAGAATAATGGAATCCAGATTCATAATCTTTTTCTGGTGGTATTCATGCCGCTTAAAACAACGCCGACTCTGGATTGTTTTAAGAAAATGAAGCTCTCGAATTAATACGGGGAATTCCACTTGAATGAATGGCTCTCATTCAGTGATGTTGACTCATCGAAACAATAGTATGAATTGTATTCAAGAATGCACTGAAAGAAACAGAATAAGTGCATTTTCTGGCGATGAATGATGATATTCCGATGAAAACAGAAAGTTGATCAAATATTGCTTTTAAATATTCAATATAATATTCCCGAAACATTTACATTTGAAGCGATAAAATCTTTAGCACTTATAACAACTTCAAAAATCCTTCCTTCTTGAAATTTTTCTCAGGTCATTTGGAGGAATTAAGGAAACCAGTTGAGCCATTGAAAAGTAAGGTACAGTGTGTCTCACTTCCTATGGAAGAAGAATCGTATTTTCAGTAGGTATTATTGAACTGAAATCATGAACATTTCAGGATGTCGAAAATTTCGGAAATACGTCTATAATCTATTTATTCCACAATTATCAGTCAGTAGTTCACCTCAATCCCACCGCAGTGGCGAACTATTGCTAGCTACTTACAGATTTTAAATTGGAAAAAAAAGGAAGATGATGGCTCTCCTAGAGAAAGGTGAGAATTATCATCCTCCATCGTGAATTTACTCAACAACAACAGGGAAACTGGATGGAAGGTAGCAGTCAAGTCCCTAGTGGACCAACCAGAGTCTTCTGAACCCGCTCAAGTGAACGGCGTACAGGTAAAGTTTTCCTATTTGCAACTGCAATTTCAAGAATCGAGTTGTAGTAACAATCTTATGACATATGTGCCAGAGTATACTCATTTCATAGTTTTGAAATCAAATCAAATTTACGGAGGAAAAACAAGGTCTGAATTGTTTTTTATCTATTTCCGACCAGATTTGAAATCCATCAAATTTCTACGTTGCTATACGATAACGAATGCCAGCAAAACAACACATTTTTGTCACAATCCATTCTGGACTGAGTAAACTAGACTGATTTTTCATAATTTTACGTAAGTAGCTGAATTAGTACCTATCTGCCTCAAATTCTTTTGAATAATTATTCAAAGAAGAA
The DNA here is from genome assembly GCA_018342105.1 of Gonioctena quinquepunctata. Taxonomy (NCBI): domain Eukaryota; kingdom Metazoa; phylum Arthropoda; class Insecta; order Coleoptera; family Chrysomelidae; genus Gonioctena; species Gonioctena quinquepunctata. The sequence goes on along the minus strand of JAFIRS010003912.1, from coordinate 103,677 downwards.
ATCAAATCGGTTTACCAGGACATGTTTCTAAAATATTCAACGATCTAGAAGAAAATCAGGTAACGAGCGTACGGGAAAAACATAATAATATTTGGTTCAGGAGCTCTGAGTGGAAATTTAATAGAGTTTATAATATCTAAAATCAGATCATATCTCGGTGTAGATTTCGAAAGCAGGGATTTCAACAACATTCACAGCTCCATTACGGAGGAAGGGCCTCCTATCAAAATCAAATTCGTTTCATTCCTAACAGAATCAGGTGTACTCCATATCTGTCACAAATTGGAAAATATCGAATAAAAAATATTCGTTTTTGATTATTTCGGCTTCCAAGACAGACTTGGACTCAACTAGAGTAGAAAAAGAGGCTTCAAATCACAAATCAACGGGGTTAGCTACACTGCTCAACAACTAGTGGTAAAAAATTGAACAGTGTGAAATGACGATGCTTACGTCCACCAGATGCGCTAGGAGTACGTTTTTGAATGTGACGACAAAATTGGCGTTTTCAATTTCGAATTATGAAAACATAACATATTTTTTCAATATCTAAATTTGTTGCTGAGCTCCCTAGGTGGTAGTCTTTATGTGCAAATCAAAATATTGTAGAAAGGGGGCACATGCGTGTTCCCTATTGCATTTCCAGTCCAATGGACATTTGTGAACATGTGCCTCTTCTAGTCCTGTTTGTTCTGGTTTCGTTTCAGAATCAGTATCTATCAGAACGAGTCGATCCTCGAAATCATCCATATATACCATAGATTATGTATAAATTAAGTTTGTAAGGATTTTGTAAGCATTCTCAAAATGCTGGGAGTAGCATTAATGATCTAAGGTTCAAGCACCAGGGGTTTTAGACAACTTAATTGTGGTAAGGCAATAAACATACCCGAATTCAAATACTATTCAAATGTCAAATATTATATATTTGAATCATAAAATATAATCACGTCGTACACGGTCATAATAGGCGATCACGATCTTTTTGCAGGACTATCATCATCATCGCTTCGGCTCTCATGATCTTTTCGGCACCTACTACTCCTGCACTCACATTTCCTGTTTCCACTCTTCTCCTTTTCCTCCTGTTTTCTTGTCTGCCCTCTACAATATTTTTTTTTTCGGCGTTCTCCCACGTCTTTCGATACTCTCATTCGTTTCAGTCGCGAACGAAGAGGACCGTGTTCTTGTATAACGCCTTCTCCTTCTTTCCCTGCTACGACTCCTGCGGTTTCTCTTTCTCGTTCTCCTTCTATATCTGTATTTTGGTGCCTGTCTGGTCATTTTTATAAAGAAAGATTTTTCGCTGGCACTCATTCCTCGCCATAACTGACCTCCTCTTTTCGTGATTTCAATGACGGACAATTTATGTTTGTACAATTTTCTGAATTCTTTCAAAAAATTCAAAAAGGGATTGGGAAATATTCTCAAAGGTTTGTTTTTTACTGGCGACTCACTAGTTTTCCGGCACAATGGGCTTCTGGAGCTTCTATGTTCCATTTCTCACTAGAATATTGAAGATTCGTTTCAGTTCTTATCTTGACTTTGACAATGCTATCATTTTTTTCAAATGAAATTAACGTCAGTATTCGCAGGTTGCTACGATATAGGAATGGATGATGATTTACTGAAAAGTATAGACGGAGAGCCTGGCGCGTGGGCGGGCGATCAAACCTGTAAATTTCCCGACAAAACAAACTGTCGATCGGCACGGCTGAAAATTTACATGGGTATCTAGGAGCGATGGAAAAAAAAAGATAACATTGTCAGAAGAGTAAGTGGAAGATAAAGTTGCGAAAAATCTCGTAGAATTTGCATATTAAGAGGAACTTCTGACAATTTGCATTAGTATTGTGTACGTATAGAATAAACTACGTGCAAAGTGTCAGAGGGCAAATTGGAAGACAGATCATGAGAATTCGTGTGCAAAGTGCGAGAGCGTCTTTTGGTGTGCGGCGCAGCTTCCAGCAACCGATCGCGCTTTTCTCACCGTACATACCTCAGATCAATGAAAAACAATAGATAGGCCTGATGCTACGTAAACAACATATGCCTCGATGCAAAAATAACCGTGTTTATATTTACCATCTACTGTTTACAATTACAGAATCCTTGTTGTCAGATGGACATCATTAATAGAATGTACATGAGTTTCTATGTAGTCATTCACATTATATATTATTAGATTTATTCATCTAAATTTTATATAATGCGGTAGGGTCAATCAACTCAGAACAAGGTTTAAAAATATTTTTTTTAGGTAGAAGAAATACAATTTTCAACAGTTAAATAATAAGACACTCCTAAATTTGTAGGAAGCCTCGATAAATTGAACGATTCTTGGCAACCCTGTTTTCTTCGCCATCGGCCATTTGCTTTGACGTATTTGACGTGAACAGCGCTGCCGTTTTGAGAGTAATTACTCCATTTGTAAGCAATTCAAAAGCTTTGGAGTAATCGTGGAGTAATAACGAATTGTAAGGATTATGTAAGCATTTTGCACTAAGGACTAAGGAGTGGGAGAAAAGCGTTCATCTTCCTGACTACTTGTGTTTGTTTCGCGTGGCACATGGCCAATGGCCAGTCACCAGTCATGTAATGGCATAGAACTCGTTAGTCATTACTCTTCCCGTCTTTGTCTATAGTAGTTTGCTAGTTTGAGTTTTGTGTTATGTTTTTTTATCGAAATTAAAATTGGCATGACATGACATATCTGAATTCTTATCTTATCTCAGCCTAGGGCTTCTATGAGTTTTATCATTGTTTAGATTGTACTATGGTTTTATCAACAGGTTTCAATGCTACCAACCCAACTTCGGACCTAGCACCGAGTAGACAATGGGAACACGCATGATTTCATTTTAATTTTTCTTTGCCTCAGTTAGATCCACAATAATTATATTTTGTGAAAATAATTTCTCATATCCCAAAATTTTGTCGAAATTTCCAAGTTTTGAAAGTGCTCTTCAATTCATACTCGATTTGACCTTCATTTGAATAACTTCCCCCAAACACTAGCGCCAGTTGTGGTTGTTTCAGGAATATTGATAGTCGATACTATTTCTTTCAACCCAAACATAAATTCAAGTTCACTTTTAATGTGATATTTGAAAATACTATGATGATAGAAATATTAGTACAACATATGAACGAAGGCAGATGAAATTATAGTTGACAGTTCGAAGCAACTAGTGGTAAAAAATTGAACAGTGTGAAATGACGATGCTTGTTCCTTGAAACAAACATTTATAAGCTCAATACTGCACCTGCTTGACCGACTATAAACTTTGAAAATAATCTTTCAGAACCTTCATCCAACTTGGAAGAATTGAGTACCAGTCAGAAATTAATAGTTACTCCCGTTGTTCCCACCAAAAAAAATAACACTGCAATCTAGAAAAAATTCCCAGTTCCAGCAACGACATCAAACGTCAAACTAGTAAAATGAAAACTGATATTCAATGACTATATTCAGTCTTTTTTATTGTTAGTTCAATCACTCCTCCATTTTTTCTAACTTCTGTGTATGTTCACATGTATATGTATATTTGTGTGTGTAGACATTGAAAACGTTTCTGTTAATTTAATATACCAATACAAAATATTTATTTTTCTGTCAGTTTAAAGACGCACCCTCCAACATTCATGATATTATAACAGTTTTGGAAACCTACTTGAATGATAACATATTGAATGAGAGCGTGTGGCTCCCTGGATATAAATTCTTCAGGAAAGATAGAATGAGTCGTGGAGTTGCCTGCTATATACAAAACATATTTGGTTAGCAAAGAGATTCATAATAGCAAGTAGATTCAAGTGAGCAGCTATAGGTCAGATTCGACTGTAATAATATGAGTTTCGCTTACCCACAAACTACTGTGTTGCTGTTTCTCATCACTCCGCAATATGATCATTCCATGTGTCTAGGAGATATAAACGTAGACATTTTGAATTCCACTCTGTTAGAAGTTTCTGAATTGCATGGTCCCATCAGAATTATCAGAATAAGTAAACCAAAAGCTCCTTAGCCCACGATAATTTTCAACTGAATATAAAATTACACAAAAAGTTAGGCACTACTATGATGACCCGATAAACCTGATCAATTTAACAATAAGTATAGGCATATATTAAATTCAAAGCTGCTGATAATAACAAGAAAAGAAAGGGATTTGGAGAAATCTAAGAGAAATGGGTATACATAGAGATCAGAATAATATAATTCCGACTCATTTGTCATCATATCTAGTGCTAAGAAAAACATGCCTATAAGCAATGATACTATTAACTTTTACCAAAAATGTCGCAAAATTCATATTGGCAACTTCACGTTTGCTCCAAATGGATCTGAAATATGATCCTACATTCTCTCAATTGAATCGCAAGTAGTGGGTTCAGATGAAATAAGTATTGATATGATACTATATTGTTGTCATTATGAAGTACATCAACCATATCTTCAACTACTGTAATCAAAATCGGATCTATCCCGCACATGTAATTCCCTTACCGAAATCAAATATTCCAGAGTATTTTGAAGATTTGAGGCCAGTAAGCCTGCTTTGCGTCAAAGGTATTTAAAAAAAAATTGACACGCAAATCCTACTGTACTCGCATAGCTACACACTAGTACCTGCTGAACAACAGGCTTTCGCCCATTGCACAGTTGCACTACAGCGCTTTCGAGCGTAATGGACGATATTCAGAGAGCCATTGATTGTATGTTGGTTCTTCTTGACTTCACTAACGCTTTTGTTAAAACTGATCATTCCTTACTGACGTCCATCTCTCACCACATTGGCTTCGTCGATTCTGTTCTTTGAAGAGAATAATAATCCAATCGCTCGCAGATAGTGCTTTCACACAACACCTCCAAGAGCCTTCCAGATCACAAGGGAGTTCCAAAGGGTTCTATATTGGGTCCGCTTCGGTTCGTTGAATATACGAGTGATCTCATCAAATCTCTGCAGTTTTGTAGCAGCCACCTCTACGCTAACGACACTGAGTTGTACCACTCGTTCGAATTGGACCATGTCTACGTGAATATGAATAAAGACTTCAATTCTCTATTGATCTGGACTATCTACCGAATCAGAAGTGATATCAGTTGGAAGACATGCGCGAAGAAAACGAAAATAATTCTCATTGGAAAACGAAATGTCGAGAGTAAATGCATGATTCACTGATATTATACCGAGTATATAGCAATATCAGAACAATTTTCGCAAACCGAAAAAATGTCAACAGAAAGTGTGAATTACTCATATACAAGTCATTGGTTCTCATCTCATTCCCCTTTATGTGATTCTGTCTATGGCCCCAATACACGCCATAGTGATGACAATAGGCTACATCGATTGAATTGGAGTGGTATGTAATCTGAGATGGCTGTATGTCAGAGATAGACGCCTTTGAAATGTCTAAAAACCCTGGTGCTTGCACTTGTACCTGTAGAAGTTTGGGATCGACTTGGCGACACTTGGGGTACTTGATAATAGAGATTACTAGCGTGTCAGATGGCGCCAACTTTGTTTCAGTTTCAATTCAGTAACAGGGTATATTTATTTCCTCAGATTTTTTTGAGACGAACTGTTCGCTATTGGTTGGAAAGAGACATCTGTCAAACTCCACCAATAGCAATGCTAGAATTAGAAGCCCCCGAACATTGCACAAAGAAAGCACTGTCGTTTTGTTTTTCGTTTTCCGTATTTTGTACCATTTGCATTTGAGGTTAACTGCATTTTGACAGACGGACAATTGGAAATGTAATTGACATTAAATTGCAGAAAATATAAAATTCAATGCATACAATATAATGAATTATGAAAATATCATTATTAGTCAATTCGTCAAGATTTGCACTTGCTTTTGGTACTGAATACAGGTGAATATTTGAATCTGCGGCCTCATACTGTCCACACAAAATACAAATGTGGCCCTTTCTACAAAAAGTATCATTACACACTACACTACCTGAAAATGAACAATTCCTCACGCACTAATGAACGGGTGATTTTTCAAAGAACAAACTCAGGAATAAGCTAAGCGAGATTTCAAATCAAAGAGATGGAAAACGCATAGATACCGACAAAACACTAAAAATAATTTCATATAAGATGCTGCAGATGTCAGAAATTAAGTTCCAACATTAAGTGAGAATGTAAACAAAAATTTTTGGACGGCGCCATCTACCACAGAGAGAAGCTCTGTTGAATGTGGCGTCCCCTCAAAAATCTAAACAATATTGAATCAGTTCATTCACCAGGGTTTTTAGACATCTTAGACGCCTTGTTCATGCCTGTAAAATTTTAACGATGAAGAAACCTCTATTTGTCTTTAACAAAATCAGTTCTAGAACTGACCTACACAATTTGAGTCTGAAACAAATCCTGATTGAGTTCTTCCTTCACATATGATTTGCAAGTTTTACAATTGGATTCCGGACTCTTACAAAAATTAATTGGAGAAAGAGTCAATGAACGTCAACATGTTGATAACGAATCGAGAATAAAAAAATGCATTTCCAAATCACTAAAATTCTTATGTTATGATCATAAATGTTTCCTTTGTAATGACGTTAGACTAAAATGGTTCCATATAATCCGAATTATTCGGGAAACATAACTGGTTGAGCAGAAGAGCAAACTACTGAACTCAGCCATTGAAAAATAAATAGATGTATCTTCTTACAATATTTATGTATTATCAGTTGTCTGCTCAATAAAATTATTATTATTGATTTCAAGGCACAGCTTTGACTTCTCAGCCATTGTGTACCCTGCGGACTGAGCCAAAGTGGCAGTGATGAGTTGCTGAGCCTTTTCTGAGGAAATCAAAGAGAAAAAGAAATCCTACCGAACAGGATGCGCCAAACGCATTATTGGAGTTGGAGATGGCCCCAACAAATACCAAACTAATACATGGAGAGACTAAGCTTGCTTCTTTCAAACCAAAAGGAAACTTCTCTGGTAGTGATTCAATTAACAAAGCCAGGAGTACCCCAGCTATGAGTGCAACACAAAGAAATACCACTAACCATTTCCATGAGGAGAACTCAGAACCTCTTCCAGATTTCCTGAAAGGATTTCTGGGAGAACAAGTTACCAAAGCAATCACTGGAGCCCCGCATCAGGGACTAGAACCACTCAAGAACTAGGGAGGCTCAAAGGAATAACAAGTGGTTGGAGACTTCCTGCGGATATATAGAGTTCGACTTGCTTGTTTACTAAACAATTCTTGAAGCGATCAGAAACTTGAGTAGGACCGACACAATGAATGATATGCTGAAACCTTCCATTGGGATAATCTGGCAACCAACTGATATACCAATGGCCTGACCGTTATTGATATCTATGAGATTTGTTGTTTAATAATAATGTTTATTGGTGATTCATGATCTACAAAATATTTTTGGTACATTTCACACTAAGAAATATCCATAGTACGTTAGCATATTAGTCGAGTCAGTAGAGATTTTTACATCTGAACCCACCAAAACAGCTCTTGAATATTCATACAGAGATTCGGGGGTGTTTCCATGAGAAATGAAACATTTATTTGAACTTTTCAGAACTGATTTATATATCAGGAAAAAAGAACGTATACAGGTCGTTGGTTTGTTATTCTCATTATCAGCCCAAAGAGATTTTCAATCTATCTTGCCTACTGATATTGTTTTTCGGAAATGTTGGTTGGTTGTTTCACCACTTCTGGCATGCAGTGTACATCGCGTTAAATAAGCTCCACGTAGTGAACTTCTGATATAATCATCGATCCTTGATCTTCATAATTCTACGTCAACGTTTACGGAAGACGCGGGGCTGCTCTCATGAGAAAAGAGACACCGTGTATAAATATAAAGTGTTCCAGCTGGAATGTTTCTGATTTTGAATAATCGAATTAAATAAAAAATTTGGTGGGTTTAAAAATTTTAATGATTTTTTCGCTTTATAGGTTCAACTAAAGCCATTGTTTCAGAACTGTGCGGCGGGTGACTAATCGAGAGAAATTGAGTGGCGATAGTATTCCGATAATAAGTAAATACAAATATATAAGAAATTAAAAAAATGTGCACATAATGACTAGCTCACTGGCTACTTCTCACAATGAGGTTGAAATTACAAAAACAGTAGCATGCATAACGATATAAATAATATTACAAGAGAAGCAAAATAAACCGGAAAAAGACACAAAATCGGAAAGACTATTCGTTAATTCAGTGAGTGTTCATGGAATGCTCAATTAAATTGGTTGTCACTACCAAGCAGAAATAATCCACTCAACGCATTGAGTATTGCAGGTGCCTGATATTAATTTTTTTTTCGTATTTTCGTATAACATGGTAGTTCGTGTAAACTGAATTTTGGTTAGGTGAATCAACTGAATGAAGTGTAGACCTTTTCTAATAGTCCAGAAACGTAACCAGGCACTTCCGATCTGAGAATATTTTTGTTGTTTCGATAAGTATTCGTAATAAACAATTGATCTTTGAGTAGTATGAATGAAAATAATACTATCAACAGGAGTCCATTCAGTTACTTGTGATAATATATACTTATATTAAGGTTGAGTGGAAGAACAAGTTACTGGTGATTTGCTGTCACCACGTAAAATGAACTTCGCCTTTTACTCCAAATAAATTTTTTTGGTCATTATTTTTTCTCTCTCCATATTACATAATGTAAATTCTATTTTGTGAGTAATGAAGATGTTTATTATTATTATATCTCCATAGTGATTTATACTTGGAGTAACATTGTTTCAATTTTCCATTTATATTTCTCAAATTATACGTTTTCATCAAAGATGATGCCCAGTTTTTTCACATAGCTACTACTTCAATTCATTGTTTGATGTTTGAAGACAACTGAATGTTGTTGGAATATTTTATTTTTAGTAACAAGTGCTCTACTACCTATCATGATTGATTGGGTTTTTGATGGCTTGATAATTAGTCCATATTTTTCTCAATATATACTTATTTGAGCTAGATTAATATTATATATTATATCTATGATCACGTTCAGATAACCGGGTTCACATAATCCAAATTTGGTGTTAAAGAGTTTCTTATATCTGCTGTGAAAAAAGTGAACAAAATGTTTCCCAAGACATGGCATATGGTACTCTGCATAGTATGGCTGGGAACGTGCTCACCATGTATAGCACCATTTCCTCACTCTTTGTCCACGATCACTGAATTAGTTTATGAAACATTTTAGGATACACTGCGTGAGTTCATAGAATGGAAACCTAGCGATAAACAAAATTAATTGGGTTAACCAAGTCAAAAGCCTTCCTGAAATCTAGAGGAACTAAACAGAGCACACTATAGGAGTCGACAGCTCTTGCAAGATCACTAGTAATTTTCATCATGGCAGTGTTGGTACGGTGTACTTTCCTGAATCCTGATTGAATACTACGTTATACCTGATCAATGATTAGATCTACCTATATTTGCGATAAAACAATTTTCTCAAGTTCTTTTGACATGGTGGATGATATGTTGTGGGCCTAAGCTGTTTGAATTCGATGACTTTTGGTATCTTGGGATTGAAAATGATGATGGTTTTCATCCAGATACTTGGTATTTATCCTGTCGCTAGTGAGTCATTAATTATTACATTTGTAGCATCTCCAGGAAAAATAAATATATACAATCCAGCATTTTTGAATTGACTTCATCATATCCAATTGCATTAGTTTTGATTGTATTTATTAAAGACCAAAAATCTAATCGAGTCACAGGCACAAAAAATGAAAGTTTTTCAGCAGTTTCTTTGGGTTGAGTAGATTGATATGAATCAACATAATCTTGTTTATTTTCATTGTGGTATTTTGTACTGTCAATAAAGTAGTCGCTAATAAGATGAACATTCATCTATCAAATGGTGAAGGAGAGTTCGTGAAAGAGACTAGAAAAGCCAGTAATAAATCACAAATGGAAAAAATAAGTTCGATTTCGGAAAATGACTTTTTAAAAAACAATTTCATTTCAGAAGGAACTTTTACTACATGAAATACAAGTTAATTGTTCAAAGTCTAGTAGCAGTAAGCTCGAGAGAATGCTCTTCTCTTGGTTTCATTGAAGTCGGTGAGGTGTCTAATTCCTGCTGATCCCTGCTGGAATCGTGGGATCCTGTATAACGGCTCTTTCCATAACTCCTCTGCCCTTAGAGTGGAATCCTGGGGGTTGCAACAGGATTTGGAGATGTGCTTCTGGGGATCTCTTGAAGTTCTGTGCCGTTTTGTGGCTGTCTTCTTTTCTGGATCCTTTTTAGATAAAAGTGGGCTGGAACGTACACCATTACAATAAAAATGAAAAAATAGATAATCATAGTCCAGACACTAATGTTGTTGAAGTGAACCGGGTCCTCTAAAAGTCAGTCAAGTTTTTTATGTTGCACTTCTAAAGAGGATTTGATGTGTTTCACTTCATCTAGGTTGATTCCGCTCAATTGCAGAGGTTTGAAGTCGATATGGGAATTTTCATTTTTGTATATGTCAATGTTCAGTTTCGGCAGTTCAATGTCTTTAAAGTCATTTCGCGTATTTTGGTAACTGCGTATTCGGAAGTCTTCCGCCTGCACTACACATTGGGGTTGAAGTTCTAGCACGTAAGTTCCTTGCAGAGGTACATTGTTTTTATTGAGTCCGCACTTTTGTTTGGCTATTATCAGTTCTGGTGAAATGATGATCCATTTGCTTCGTTCGATCATCTGTATTTTCAATTTGCTAATTTCGGGTGGAATAGGCTTGCAGTTGAAAACACTGTTGGAGAATCTCAATAATTGAACTTCGCATGGGGCATCGTCTTCCTTCAATCGGATCTGGGTAGTTTCATGGCAAAGAAATTCTTCGGGTTGGATTTCTTGGCATTCAGAGTGGAGTGGCATGTAATTTTGCTCATTGAGGATGGGGAATTCTGATTGTGGTGAAATAATTCGGAATGTTTTTTCTCGCAGGATTGGTGAGGGATAAGGTGGAAATAGTCGTAGCTTTCTTTTTCCACAATTGGTACTTCAATGACAAATATTGTTTGATTTCCTTTCGAAAAACTTTCGATTTCTATAATTTTTCGAAATTGAGTATGTTTTTAGATTTTGGTTCAAAAGGTAGTTTGTTTTCCGATAAGCGGTAACTTACTGATTTGACTTCTTTGAGCAGTTCATTTGGTTCAATTTGAAATTGTGAAGTATGTTGAGTTTGGAAAAAGTGATGGCAATTTCGATTTTTTCAAGTATATCGGACATCGTTTGAAAGGCTACATTTATTTGATTTATCAAAATATGTATCAGAAGATAATGATATGTTTCCATATTTTGGAGTTCCTTTGATTTCAGTATTTCGAGCTCTATAATTCTAAGTTGGAGAGCTAATAGGTTGTGAGCAAGAGTTTGAGTGGTTTTATTGAAAATATCCATAGAATTTTGAAGAAGCGTTATTTGCTCATTTACTATATTTTTAATTCTGAATTGATTATTTGAGAGTCTATTGATTGCTTCATTACACTCCTCAGCATCTTCCTCATCAAGATTTCCTGTGATTGTTTCAATGATAGATCCAAAACCATTTATGAGGCCACGTTTCGGTCGGGGCTGACTATTTGCAGGGTTCAGCTGATTTATTTGAAGTGATATTTTGTTTTCCAGATTCGTTGCTGAATGATATGAATTATAATATTCCATTTTGAGGAGGTGTTCAGTTTTGTTCTGAACATTATTCTCTGGTAGAGTTATTAAATTATGAAATTTTATTCGGAGAGATTGAAATTCTTCGACAATATTGGTAATATCGAATATTTGAACAAAAGACCAGTAATCAATTTTATTTTGGGCATTGCCAAGTTTGAGAGTAGGTAAACCAGGGTTTTTGGAAAGGTCATGGGATTTACGGTAGGTCTGTTCACTACTTGCGTAGACGAAGCACCTGTAACAAAAGGGGGTTTTCTCAACAATGTGCAATATTTCTTTTCTATTTTTTTTTCCAGTTTACTAGTGATTTCCACACGATTCCTGTCTAAAGTTTTTGTGATTTCGTATGGGCCAAGAAATTTATTATTTTTCTTATTACGGTTTTGGGAATTCTGTTTCGTGATCAATAACTAATTTTTCTGGTATTCCGAAAGCTGAAAAATACTTAATGAGACTTTGACTTATATGAATGGCTGTTTTTCCTTGTAATTGGTAGGCTTGTCATAGAAGAAAAGATCTACGTGAATGATTTGAAACGCTTTTGAAGCGGTTTCCGTTAACATGAGTGGTGAGTATGGTGTTTTCCTGGCGTACTTAGTACGCTGACAGATTTTACATGAATTGATATACTCTGTGATTGATTTTTTCATACCTATCCAATAATAGTTGCAGTTCAGTTTTTCTAAAGTTTCACTGATACCACGATGATGTGTCTTACTTTCGTGATGGTTTTTCATAAGGAGAATTTGTTCGTCTTTATCGGTGATGGTATATATTCTTTCTGTACATTTTATAAATTTTTGTCCGTTTTGCGAAAAATGTTGAATGTATGTTCTATTGAAGCTATTGTTAAAATGATCAGTGTGAAAATACATACATACAATACGTTTTATCAGATGTGGTGTAGTCTCTCAGAAATTCAATTATGAGATCTTCGTGATTATTTTCTGGAATTTCGAGGGTGATTATTTTATGGTGTAAGTAGTTCTCAGAGTTAATTTTCAATCTATGATAAGGTTGAGGTAAAACCAAAATTTGATTGACCTTATTATTGATGATTTTATCTAAAATTTTTATTCCGTTATTCGTCGTTTCGTTGATAGTGGAAAGTTGGGTCGATGACCTAGTGTCATTATTTTCGATATTGTTCCGAGGTTTGATTTGTACATCTGAAATAATCTTAATAGTTTTTTCAGGTTTATTTATGTTTTGTGACGTTGTTGGTCTGTCCCATTGAATTGTATTTTCTATGGGTTTATCAATGTCTCGTGATGTCGTGGGTTATTTGTCTTGAACTGGGTATTCAGCGAGCTGTCGGAGGTAATCTAGGGTTTCTTGGACGACATCTCCGTGGTTGTTAATGACTGATTCAGTTTCTAATGCATTTATGGTAATTCGAGAAAGGGCATCCACGTTTGTATTTGATTATTCTTTGTTTCGATTCACGGGTAGTTTGACTACTTCTGATGTTCTTGGGGAAATCAACAAATTGTAGTTTGCAATTTCGAAACAATTGTCTGCTTTTTCTGACTTCTCGCATTTGTAGATAATAGGAATTTTGACAAATGGAGTGTTGATGGATTCTGTGCTAATATTTATTGAAGCATCGAGCTGATGAAGCAGATCAATACCAGTCAGACCATCGTATTTTTCACTAAATTCGAATAAATGAAATTTATGTACGCTAACTCTGAATATTTTGAAAATTAGGATATTCATAACTTCATTGTGATAGCTCATGCCATGGGCAGTTTGTATATTGAAATCTTCATTGAGAATAAATTGGGTATAAAATTTTCTAGCTAAGTTTGGATTCATCAGACTTCTGGCACTCCGTGCATTAATTGAAAAATTGGCATTCAGTTCAGGAATAAAAATGTGTGGTAAATTTGCTTTTATATTCATAAGATTCAAGTTGATTATGTTGGGATCGTGTGGAGTCTCTGCCAAGTGAACATTTGTATGAGCGGAATTTGATATCTGCGGATCGTGTCCATAGTCTTGTTGTGAGTACGGTAGGTCAGGATATTGTTCGAGTTCATCATTTACATTATAAGGCTGATAATTGTTTTCTTGGAAATAAGCTGTTTCTTCATTTGTTAGATATTCAGTGTTCGTAGAATTTCCTGAATATTCGAAATTGTTTGGATCATATTGATTTTCGGGTCGATTGACATCTTGTAAAAATAATTCGGTTGCGGTCCATGTTTTTCGGGGTTGCATTCGGGTCCATGGGTTCTGGCTTATTTTGATTTATCGATTGTGGTTGGTTTTGATATTGATTGGGTCTTGATAGAAAGTATGGATGTTTTTGGGTCGTGAAATTATTTGGTCTGAATTGTGTCTGATGGCGTATTGTTGGCCTTTGAAAATTTTGAAAATTATTTTGAAAGGGTCTCTGGGGATCATTTTGGAAGGGTGGCCTTTGATGATTATTCCAAAATGGTGGTCTCTGAAAATTTGATTGTTGAAAGTTGTTTTGGAAATTGGTTTTTGAATTGACTGGTGTCACTCTTTGCAATGGTTTGAATGAGTTTTGTGAATTCAAGGAATTTCCTATATGTTGACTATAGAGACAATTATCTTCCTCTATTACAAGAGACATGACTTTTTCTAAACTATCGGGATTTCTTAGTCGCATATTATTTTGGAGTTGGCCACTTAATCCTCTAATAATTGTTTTCAGAGCTGAATCACTGTAATTTTTGAGCCTAATGTTAAACCTGATGAATTCAATTTTGATATTATGAGGCTCCCAGCATCCTGGCAACGCATACCAAAATTATAAGGAGCTTAATTTTTGAATGGAAATAAAGCAATCAAATCTTGTATCAAACAATCAATATTTCTCTGATCTCCGAAACTGAGTTCAATAGCATTTTCAATTTTTTCCCAAGTTTTTAATTCTATTCGTGAACCAATGAGGCTGAGAGCCCTACCAGTTAGCTTGCCAATGATAGCTTGCAAAATGTATGTATTGATTTGAGGTTGAGCTTGATCATAAAAAGTTCTTATTAAATTCTCGCAACTGTCCAAAAAAATACCTAATGTATTTGGGTTTCCTTCATAACTTGGAATCACGTTAACATACAATTTCAAAAGTTGATAATCTACTGGGCGTGCCATATTGATGGTTTCAACTGAATTTCCGGTAGTAAGCGAGTTTTGGAATGAATCGGCTAAATTATTTATATCGGTTTCTGACATAAAAATAAATTCAAAACAGAATTCTTGGAATTCGTGAGAAATAAAATAAATTAAAGTATTATGTGGAAATAGCAAATATACGACTATATATAAAAATAGGAGAAATGCACTAAAGAAGAGCAAAAATATCTCACGGTAATATGATGATTTTCATTGCTTTTTCTTATCCTACTCCAATGGGATTTGGGCGAGCCCGTCCCTGGTCCTTGGAGTTCTTAAAATTATGGCTGGTTTTGGCGATTTGGTCCTCTACCAGGTTTCTAGAACTTGGGCGACGTTGTCCTCGGTCGCAGAATACTTGTGAATTGTCTTCTCTGGTCACTTTCACGAAATGTCCGTTTTCGTCCACAAACTGTAGAAACAGACCGGTCCAACGCGATTTTTGTCGTCAAAACCGTAAGACGAAATCCTACAACGACTGCGCCAAAAATAAGTTCGATTTCGGAAAATGACTTTTTGAAAAACAATTTTAATTCAAAAGGAACTTTAAGTACATGAAATACAAGTTAATTGTTCAAAGTCTAGTAGCAAAAAGCTCGAGAGAATGCTCTTCTCTTGGTTTTATTGAAGTCGGTGAGGTGTCTAATTCCTGCTGACTCCTGCTGGAATCGTGTGATCCTGTATAACGGCTCTTCCCAACACTTGGATAAAAACGTATGTGAAGAAAGCGAGAACCAACGGCATGAACCAGACTGGATCCTAGAATCAACTCCGATAGTTCGAGGAAATTTTAATACAGACTCATTTTCCGGATCCTGGAAGGGATAATATAGAAAAAAGGTGACCACATCCCTGCAGACTCAGACCGACAAACCAGAATTTGGAATCCACCAGGAGAAGATTACAATTTTCTAGCCCGCCTTCAGAAGCAATGAGAACCGTACCGCATTGTGAGTTGCGGATTTTTTTTGCGAAATAAAAAGAAGGATATTTTTTTTTACCCTTCGACTTTTTTCCGAGCCTATTACTGGAGATATTGAACAACTTGTTACTACATTTGAAGTATTGCAAGGTGGGCATTTTCAGTTCACACTTTTCGTCATCTTCAAACCATAATTAATGTTTTTTTCAAATACATGTAAAATCAATTGAGACATCCTTGGGATCATAAACTTCTCTGATGTCACGTTCTTTTTCAAATTAATGAAACCATTTCTACGATGAGAGGAATTAAATTAACTCTCAATCAATCGTGCCTCTTAATTTCAAAGCAAAACAAATCTACAGTTGTGTTTGTATAAGCGAGTTCAAACCCATAAAACGGCCCATTAAATGTCCATCATTCCTGAACCGGCCGATAACTGTAACATCATTTTAATTAGGAAATGTTCCTCATTGTCATACTGTGACACAACTCGAACAATAACTATGGAATATAACTGTGAATCGATTATGATACGCCGAATGCAATAAATTACTTCACAAAGGAAACAGTCGCAAGTGTATGGGTTCGAATTCTTCGGGTAACAAAAATTCTGACAAATATTTTAAAAGGAAAGCCTGATTCATTATCTAACGTTCTATAACGGTTTATTTATATCTAAATTTGGAATATATATGAAAAGTAATATAAGGAGATTCAAGTGGGTATGCATTTATGGACAGGTAATGTCAGAGGCGGGTATGGAGACAAAAAGTGGGTTGAAAAATAATTTAACATTCAACTAGTTTTGTGGCTGGGGTCTTAGAATGAATTCAAATTTACACTTGTGTATTGTAATTCTTCTTGTATAAAAAAACTGCACATAAAAGTTCGATTTCTTCCATCTGTTACTCGTCCTTCAATCTGTTCATTAATCTATCTGCTTGTCTGTCGCGAAAAATTTTTAATGTAGAAAGTTGGAATTTGATACATTATTGAAGCTACTAGTCCATACACAGGGTGTATCGACGATGCGTGGGTGGACGATAGCTGCCTCCCAACTTCCCCATTTGAGATAGAAAAAAATGTCTGAAGTGAAAGTTGTACAGAGAAATGAAAGCTATGTTCCAGAAATAACTTCCAACATACAGGGTGTCCGATAAATGTGTGACTTAATAAAGATATATTTTTTAGATCAAACACCCTATATATTTTTACTCGACTGAATTCCTTTGGATAATGATTATCAGAAATATGAGGTTGTATGGGTTTATACCAGGTCGTTCAGAAGTTATAGTGGGATTTATGTCAACAAATGGGTTCATTCAACACCAAATATCTCAATCTCAATAATTTGAAATGAGAAAATGTTTCCACCAAATATCCTCGAAAATGGTGTATATTCAGTTTATATTCATAATTTTACCGAATATTAACCATACAGGGGCAACCAAAACTTGGGATCACTTTTTTCCCAAATTCCCTGTAAATAAGGCCATTCTAGAATAGTCCACACTCTGAGCTTGCAGAACATGTAGGGTTTGCCTACTTGATTTCCATCAGAAATGTATCTTATTCTCAAGGAAAGTATGAAAAAGTCATCATAACAGTAGTAAGGATTTTTATATTCAATGCTGGACAAAAGAAGTAACAGAATGAACTCAAACAATTCAAAAAAGCATAAATTCAGAGTAGTTGTTCAAACAATCTCCCATTTTCAGAAATGCACAAATTAAGTCAATCTGCATTTGCTCTTCGAAGTTCAATTGGAGTTGATCTTATAATAGAGCGAAACACTTGTCTAATCTTATTCTTCATGTCTTCCAGTGTCGCTGGTTCCTCGCGGTAGAACTCTCCTTTGACATATCCCCAGAGATAAAAATGTAGGGGCGTCAGGACTGGGGACTTTGCTGCCCCTCCAGAAATGTATCATTCGCAATTTATCTCATACTGAGTGGAGATTTTCAACAGTTCACGACATAATCGCTAATTTGTATTTTCTTCCTTCCACGTTTTGTTTACTTCTTGCGCTTTACACTTTCAAGTTATAGGATCATATTTCTTTGATGGGCCACTGAATGCAGAAATTCACAGAAATTTTCTCCCACGTGATTTACCAAATTTGTTGTGAGAAGTACCGATTGACACCAAACACAGGTTATATTGCCAACATGACCTCTTTTGTCCAGCATCGAATAAAAAAATCGTTAGTGGTGTTATGATGACTTTTTCATACTTCCCTCGAAAATTAGATATATTTCCGATGGAAATCAAGTAGACAAATTCCTACATTTTCTGCAAGCTCAATCGAGTGAAAATATACAGGGTGTTTAATGTGGAAAAACATAACTGATGAGTCACACATTTATCGGACACTCCGTACGTTGGAAAATATTTTTGAAACATAGCTTTTATGCCTCTCTACAACTTTTATATGAGTCATGTTTTTCTAATTCAAATAGGGAAGCAGCTATCGTCTGCCAAGCATCGTTGATACACCGTGTTTTTCCTGATAAAACTTTTAAAATATCCTTTTGGAAAATTCGGATAGGAAAAAATATGGTCGGTCAAATGGGGAATAGTATAGCATTAAATGTTTCCTGGTTTTTGAAATAGAATAGTTCAAGCTTTGAAAATCACAATGCGCGAGTCATACACGCGTATTATTTCAGGGGGTAGGTGTCTCACCCCTCAGGGTTTGATTCGTGGATTGACACCAGCGCAGATTTAAAACTCTTATTTAGGGCGGGTTGTGTCACCTCTGGTCATTTTTGGTTTTGCTCACTGCAGGTTATCTCCTATTTTATTGCCATGATCCAGGAAGAGGGAGAACCTGTAGTTAATCTTAACCAAAGGATGACCAGCTGTGTTACAACCCCTCCTGAGGGGTACTCCTTATTATCTTAGATATGTGTTCTTCTTCTTCCTGATTTCATGGCCCTTGCTTCCTATTGGTGCATTCAGCCAGGTCATATCGTGGGGCTACTACTTGGTCTGATTTCCATCCATCGAAGCCCTTGTATCTTCCACTTCTCCACTCTCGTTTTTTTTTTATTGTTCTTTCTCATATATGTTTTTGTGCTGGAAGGTTAGTTATACAAAGTTCACAACAAAGGATATACAACTCTTCTCGCTTCGGGGCAGCAGCGAAGCATTTCACACCCTGAAACTGCCTCGGACAACAAGCACCCAGGATAGGATAGAAATACAGTAGGGAGTGGAAAAACTTTTTTTTTCTTTATTTTTTTTTTATTATTTTTTTTTAATAAGTTTTTTATATTTTTTTTTTTTTCCCCAAATTATTACT
Organism: Gonioctena quinquepunctata; assembly: GCA_018342105.1. Lineage (NCBI taxonomy): Eukaryota > Metazoa > Arthropoda > Insecta > Coleoptera > Chrysomelidae > Gonioctena > Gonioctena quinquepunctata. The sequence goes on along the minus strand of JAFIRS010003912.1, from coordinate 84,608 downwards.
ATATACAATACTTATATTTTATTCCTTTTATTTTCCTATATTTTAACTTTATTACTTTTTTTTTTTTTTATTTATTTTTTTTTTTTTTTTTTTTTTTTATCTATTATTATTATTATTATAATTTTATTTTATTATAGTTCAAGAATTTCATTATTACATTACTAATCCTCGTACTATTATGTCTCAAAGTAACCGATAAATTGAACGGAGCTGGGACACCTTTATTAATTATTTCCCTATATAAATCAAACTGAGGTATCTGATTGATGGGACATTCAAAAAGTATGTGTTCTGGAGTTTCTTCCCTACCACACTCACAGTTTGGATTTTTTTTCATGCCTATTCGGAATAAATGTTGATTATCTATACAATGTCCTGTTTTCATTCTAATAATCGTGGTGATGTGTCTTCTATACATAAAGGCATATATTTTATACCATGTTTCAATTGGATAAGTTTCATGTATTTTCCCTAAGTCTTTCCTTCATTTTGTATATCTTTTTCACATTTTTTATAATATTTCCCTAATATTTTACTTTTTACTATAGGTATAATCGAATTTTTGTCCACTTCAATATCCATGGGTACCCCCAATGTTGTCCCAGTTTTTGCTAGTATATCAACTTGTTCGTTTCCCACTATGTTAGGATGTCTTGGTATCCAGGCAAATTCAAATACAATCCCATTCATTTCTGCTAAGTAACTCATTTGTTTAATTTTGAAAGTTATGTTATCACTGTTGGCTTCCCTTTCATTTCCCCTTATTTTATCTAAAGCGCTTTTTGAATCTGTTAATATTGTAACGTGAATAAACTTAACTTGGTTTTACTAATTTATTTCACTCTTAAATTGACAACTAATTTATATTACTGGCTACGCCACTGTATAGCTCGAAGTTATCGACTCGCCGAAAAACTGCACTCCCTCTTGAGGGCGGCCTATTTATCTCCGATACAGCATTCTCGATGTTTCCAATTCTGGCGGTTGGTGCCCAGCATGTTCCAGTTATTTCCAATATCGACCGTTGTTATCTGCCGCGGCGTGACTGGATTGTTCTCGAATATCTCCGGGGATGACATCATCGCTGTCGATGGCAATGCGTGAGGCGACAGGTCCGGCCTAGGTTCGTTACAATATTAAATTTTTCTCCAAATTTTTCTCTAGACATACTGTCATTCCTTTATGTATCGCTATCATTTCTGCATCACATATATTTGTAATATCATGTAACCTTGACATAAATGAGTATTCCCCATTGTTCATCATTACTGCAAACCCCACTTTCCCATCTTTTTTTGACCCATCTGTATATACTAAATTATACTCATTTATATATTTCTCTATTACACTTTGGAATTTTATTTTATTTCCTAAATCATTCTTTTCCAACTCCTAAAAAGTTTTGTGATCTCCTTTTTGCTTTTGCGATAAAACATACCTTCTCCTCAATTTTTCTGCATTGACGTGATATTTCTGATTCCAGCTCTCTCACTGTATCTTCCATTTCTATTTCAAGTTTCGTTGATAATTGATCTTTTTGATTGTTTTATTCTTCGTTTTCCGCCAGTTTTTCTAGAAGATTGTTATACCTGTAAGTTTCATCTTTGTTCTTTTTTTCACATTATTTGAAGCAGTATATTTTTAGCCCTCTATTATTTTGAAATTCTTCTTCATTTCCGTTATGCAACTCGAATAAAAAACATTTTTCTCAAATTCTACAAATGTATAGATTTGTTTGAAACATTCCCAATTGAATAGAAATATTTTTCTGTGAATTGAAAAATCCACGATAGTTGTTTTCTGTTAGATATTCACAAACAATAACTTCATTTTGATCGTGAAATTTTCAATTCACAGAAAAATATTTCTATTCAATTGAGCATGTTTCCCTTCTGTACAAATATAGTTGAGGAGTTTTCATTGCCACATTTGAATCTATTTGTACTTCTGTCTTCCATTTCAGTCCCATTCTGAATGTTTTCGAGATGAATAACAGGAGATTTCATAAGTGGAGGAAATTTTTCCTAATTTGTAAGAATTATACGATTTAAACTTGTGACGTGTTTTTCTAGGGTCTGTTCTGATTGCCCTCAAACTCCTGGATAGTCACGTTATTCATGACCCCAGAATTTTAGGCGGGAAATATTTTTCTTTCTCTACCTTAGGTTGATGAATATATACTTGATATTCAAAACTACAAAAAGGACTCAACACATCTTGATATATATATATATATATATATATATATTGTTTATAAGATAAAACATATTCTAACGCTTCTACTAAAAAAGGCTTATTATTATTTCCGCCATATCCCTTTCCTGTTTCAACTATTTGTCTTAAACTTTCTATTACTTTTATAATCGTTGAATTATTATCGTCTATTCGAATTTATTAGCTAATATTTTTCTTCTATACTCTTGATCAATTTCTCCCGTTTCAGCCAACAATGCATTAATCGGAGTGGATCTCATACATCCAGAAATTATTCTCAGAGTTTGATACTGTACTTTATTAATTTCATTTATGTTTTTCATAGGAGATGGTTTTATTAAAATGGTCCCCAATTCCAGATGTGCTTTTATTATCCCATTATAAATCATTAATATGCTTTTGGGATCCGCTCCCCACCTCACTCTACAGAAACACTTTATAACATTCATTCCTTTATTTGCTCTATTTGTTATGTTACTTATATGTAAGTCCCAAAACTCAAATTTGGGGTAATCATCACCCTCAAGTAATTTACTTTTTTTTTTCACCTCAATTTGATTATTTCCTATCTTAATTATACCCTTATTATTCAGTTCCTTTCCTTTTTTAAACCAGATGGTTTCACATTTCTCTATGGATGAATCAAAACCATGTTCTTCCATCCATTTATTGATCAATCTCAAATTTGTATTAATTTTTTCCGTCATATCTCCAATATTTTTCCCCTATGTGAACAATGAAATATCATCCGCATATGAAATCATATCTTTATTCTCTGTTACTATATCAAATAAAGATCTTAAATATATGTTAAAAAGAATTGGGCTCAATGGAGATCCCTGTACCAACCCTTTGGTTGTTACTCCCGGTCCATGCATATTTCCCTCTTCATCCTTTATGTAATTTTGCCTGTTATTTAAAATGTTGAATATTACGTTAACCATGTTTCTTTCCATACCATATTCCACCAAGTATCCATATAATTTGTTGATATTTACATTATCATATGCTGACTTTATGTCTGAAAATACTGCAACCACCATTTGATTATCACTATAAAAACTTTTCAACAAAAAATCAAACCGACGAAATACGGAACTGGAAAGTAAAAAATTAAATAAATCTTCTTAGTCTCAGTAACTAAGCTCCTAAACTAATGTAAGTAACTAATTTTGAGTCGGCGCCAAACAAACAAGCAAATGAATTAGGTAAGGCGTGAAATGATGGCATCGAGTTGCGCGGTGACATTCTGATAATTTTTTTGAAGTAATTTAATGATGTTCGTTGATTGTTTGTTTGGCGCCGACTCAAAATTAGTTACTTACATTAGTTTAGGAGCTTAGTTACTGAGACTAAGAAGGTTTATTTTATTTTTTACTTTTCAGTTCCGTATTTCGTCGTTTTAATTTTTTGTTAAAAAGTTTTTATTTTTCCATTTTTTATGGCTAAAATATACTAATTACTACCTACCTGGTTTTTGATTACTTCCAAAATACTTACTTACCCACCTTACTTCAACTATTACCAGTTAAACAACATGATTATCTACTTTCACTATTTGTTGTAATATAAATTATTTTTGTTGTTCTGGTTAGTTCATTTCATAACTTTGTATATCATTCCATCCTCTCATAGAATATAATTGTTTTGACGGATGTGGAACAGAAATAATGTCAGTAGCGATCTGTCATTGTCAACTACGTATGTGTGTGCCAATGTTCATAAGTGAAAAATCAATAATTTCCTATTTTCCACCCGCAAGGGTATATAATTCCATTCGAAATCTAAAAATAAGGTATACCCTATCTATTAAAAAAAGAATCATTCAAATCGAAGAACCCAGTACAAAGTTATGCCTGATAGAATCGGTTAACGGACCAGAATTCAGAGGGTGAGTTATCAATATCCTTCATTTTGCTACCCTTAGGGGTGGATTTCATTTTTTAAATTCTAATGGGACCACCTTCGAAGTACACCCTATCCACTGAGAAAAGAATTATCGGAATCGGACGTCTCAGTAAAAAGTTATGCGTGATCATACATAAAAAAAAATTATGGGAAAAAAAATATAAGGGTCGACTAGAGAACCTCCCCCTTTTTGGTTTCGTCGGTTAAAAAGCCATTTGAACATTGGTTACTTAAAAAGCTACACAATATAATGTTCCTTTTCCTTTCCTTAAACCCATTTGATAATTTAACAAGATTTTTCTGTTTTCAATTTCCCAATCTACCCTATTTTTAATCATTTTTTCTAAGATTTTTAATCCACAGCATGCTAACGCAATCGGTCTATAGTTCATATGATCTTCAGGGTTTTTACTTCCTTGTAAAAAACCGAAAATAATATATTCCTTCCATTCCCTGGGTAATTCTCCCCTATTTAAAATGTTGTTATATATATTAACAATATCTGTATCGCTATATCTGGAAGATGCGCAAACATACTAAAATTTTTTCTTATAAACTCCATTATATCTTCATTATTACTTATTAGCCTAAATTCTGGATCTATATCACAAATTGACATTCTATCCAGTATTTTTTTTGCAATATTTATATCTGGCAATTAATTTTCTGCTCGTATATTATTCCTATCCGAAAATTTTCTCATGATTCCTCATACATATGAAATACTACCCTCTCTGTTGAGAGTGGAACAAAAATATTGAAAACCTATCTTCTTTTTCCTCCTCAATATGTTTCTCGTTTGTGCTATAATTTTTTTTGCATGAATATAATTCTCTAAATTCGTGTTATTTTAAAAAATCCTTATTGCCATTATTCGTTCTCTAACCTTTTGCTCACATTCTTCATCCCACCATGGATTCCTAGGTTCCTTTTTTTACATGTTCTGCTTCTTGGTATTGAAATTTCCGCACCCTCATCCATTATTATATCATCATATTCATAATCATCCTCTTCTTTTATATTACTGTTAATATAATTGTAATATACATTCTTTTTTTTTTTTTTTTAATTTTTTTTTTATTTCCTTCCCCATTTTTTTAAACCTAATTCACTAGTAACTATTGTTAGATCTAGAATGCCTGGATTCTCATTTGGAGTATTGAGGCGTCCCATCATTCATTATAATTAAATTTTTACAATCTAAAATATTTTTCAAATTTTTTCCATTTCTATTTTCTCCCGTACTACCCCACATAGGATTGTGAGCATTCAGGTCTCCCATCCATATTATTTCCCCATTTGATTTCTCTATTATTTTTTCTATTTTCTCTACTGGTAATAAATTGTTTGGCGGATTATACATATTAATTATATTAACTCCATTTATTTTGATATGATTATTTGACATTTTTTATCCAATAATTTTGCCTCTATATTAAAACTGTTATATTTAATATTATACCTTATAAGTGTGGCTATTCCCCCAAATCCATCTTCTCTATCTTCCCTTACTATCTAATAATATTTTAAATTAAAATGTACATCTTTTCTCAACCAAGTCTCATTTATAATTACAACATCTGGTTTTTGTTCTTCAATTAACTTGATCAAATTATCACTTTTGATACTTCTAATGTTCCATTGTAAAAATTTTTATTCTGTCAACTTCAAACTACTACTCCTCTGTTGAGTCATAGTCCCTAATTCTATCTAAACCTATCATTGTTTCAAAAATATCTATAATTTTAATTTTCATATCATTTGAAGTGTCTGCAAATTTCGAACAAAAGTCCCTTATCTTATTTTCTACCTCACAAATATCTTTTGAGCAGCTCTGCTCTGCAATTTCGGGTCTTACTGTTCTATATCCCTCTGTTTCATCCGATGTACTACTATTATATCCTCGCTCCCTGTTAATACCAGCTCCTGTATTACTTTGATACATTCTTCTATTTGGCTGTAATAGGGCCTCATTATGCCCTATTTTATCATACCCCTGTCCTCTCCTACTCTTTATTTCTTCCTTTGTTTGTGATTCTTTCACTACATTGCTAGATGTTCTTTTTTTTTAATTATTTTTAACATTTGAATCATATACTTCTTTTCTTTGTTCTATATTTAAAACGTTATGTGTTTCTTTATTTCTAACTCTTAATTCAGGGAAATCTCCTCCCCCCAATATAATCCTCTCCTCTTTAGGAAAGTTTAAACTTGCTTCATAGAAACTCACATTATCAAAAGCCATCCTTTCTCTTATGTTTTTCTGCCTCAGATACTCTTTACAAATTCGGTCATTGAATTCATGTGTTGAGCTCTCACAATGATAACATTTAATTGTTTTGCATATTCCATACTCTTCCTGCGTTTCGTGCTGTTCCCCACAACTTATGCATTTTTTCCCCTACACCATTTTTTAACATGTCCAAATAATAAGCATTCAAAACATTGGTTCACCGGTGGAACATAGGGAGTTACCAAATGCGTCATATAGCATAAATAATAATAAAATAATGATAATAATAACTATCAATTGACCTAGGTATTTTGACCTAGGTATTTTGACTCCTCCAAACGTAATCAAAATTGTTCCCGTAGGTGCAAATACGATATCTCCATTTGCATCTTTTTTTTTCCCATTCAACCTTCTCACCTCCCTTATTTTTAAATTACTTGTTATCATTTTTTTTATCTCTTCTTCCGAAAATACTGTATTTACATATTTTATAATTCCTTTACATACTACTTGATTAATAGGTATATATATTTTATATCCCTTTTCTAATAACTTTTGATTATCCACAAACCTGTCGGCTGTTTCCCTATCATTGAACAGATCTCCTATTTTATCATTCCCCTTTTTTTAATACTTAATATATTATTTGAATTCAAATCAAATACTTCCTTTGCTATTTTTAATTCATTGAATCTACCCATACTATTCTCCGATTTATCAGTTGGTTCTATGACCACCAAAAAAGGTGCCCTAGCTCCGTTTTTATAGTATATAGTTTCATCTTTTTTCGTTTGTTTTCCATTTTTTGTACTTTCAAGGTTATTATCTATATCAATTATATCGTTATTACCATGCATTGCTTTATTATTACTCATTATCCTATTTACTCCTGCATCCGTACTATCTACCGAATTTGAATCCCCATTTTCATTCTCTAAACTTATTTTTTTTCTGGGGGAACTCTCCCCCCGAGTCACTCATCTTTGCTTCGTATTAATCAATCATTTATTTTCGTAACTAACTAAGGATTAGATAGGTGATTCTCACAAAGGATATTGTTAGTAACGCACCTGCCTCCTCTCTTATGAAACTCTCAATTCGACACCAATTGCACACTTTCCACTCTTCACGAAGTTTACAGTTTGGCTGTATAACTGAGACTGTGTTAAATATGTGTTAATTTGAAATATTGATGACACAAGATACATTGGCTTATCTAACGACATGTGCGCTTATAATTTTGTCTCACAACGTAGTTTCCTGATTGGTTACTGAATGAAAATTATCATTCAGCAGCCACTCCAAAAACAGTACGCAGTATCGTGGGTGATGATGTAGTGTTGAACAACATCACTATATTGTTGATAGTGAGCCGGGTTCATTTTAAAGGGTGTCCCTGGAAATAGTACATCCTTTCATGAGCAGATAGTGTTCGATAATTAGAATAAAAAATTCTCGATACCTAAATTGAAAAAGACCACTCAAATGTTGATGACTATCCAGTGAAATATGGAGGAGTTTCCAATGGCTGGTAACACCAAGAGGAACGTTTGCAGTACGTTAAAGCGATGATAAACGTATTTTGTCTGATTCCGTTGATAGCCTTGCTATTATGTTCAATAGGTTTATTAACTTGTGTTAGTTTTTCATATCAAAAATTGTTTCTTCTGTGTTACGTGTAATTTGAAAAAATTATTGCTCCTAGTGTATGGATCAATGTGAGTAAAATAGCACAATGAAAAGCGAATTTGGAATAATTATCTCAGCTTCCAAGAAAAATATTCAATGATGTGATTGATGTTTTCTTTCTTTTCTTTATTTTTTATTTTTATTTTAAGAATATAACATAAAATTCTACTTCAACCAAAGGATGACCAGCTGTGTTACAACCCGCCCTGAGGGGTACTTCTTATCATCTTAAATATGTGTTCATTTGAAATATTGATGAAACAAGATACATTGGCTTATCTGACGACATGTGCGCTTATAAGTTTGTCTCACAACGTAGTTTCCTGATTGGTTACTGAATGAAAATTATCATTCAGCAGCCACTCGAAAAACAGTACGCGGTATCGTGGGTGATTGATGTAGTGTTGAACAACATCACTATATTGTCGATAGTGAGCCGGGTTCATTTTATAGGGTGTCCCTGGAAATAGTGCATCCTTTCATGAGCGGATAGTGTTCGATAATTAGAATGAAAAATTCTCGATACATAAATTGAAAAAGACCACTCAAATTTTTATGACTATCCAGTGAAATCTGGGGGAGTTTCCAATGGCTGGTAACACCAAGAGGAACGTTTGCAGTACGTTAAAGCGATGATAAACGTATTTTGTCTGATTCCGTTGATAGCCTTGCTATTATATTCAATAGGTTTATTAACTTGTGTTAGTTTTTCATATAAAAAATGGTTTCTTCTGTGTAACGTGTAATTCGAAAAAATTATTGCTCCTAGTGTATGGAGCAATGTGAGTGAGATAGCGCAATAAAAAGCGAATTTGGAATAATTATCTCAGCTTCCAAGAAAAATATTCAAAGATGTGATTGATGTTTTTATTCTTTTCCTCATTTTTTATTTTTATTACAAGAATATAACATAAAATTCTACCTCAATTGAAGGCTGTGTCGTGTGTAAGAAAATGTAAATGAAAAACAGAACAAATACGTTCAGCTTGTAGTAATGGAAGTAAAGCTTGTATAAATGAACTGAGATGTATAAAAATCCTAGGATATGCACTGAAGCTATTTTATTTATGATTTCTGAACGGCAACCATCTGTTTCATTGTGACTGTCTCAAAATTTTCGCGAATAGATAGTGTATGAGTTCACATAACCTTTTTTTAAACAGGGAGGTACCCTTAATGGGCAACAGTTACTAGTTCTACCTTCCACTGGTAGGGTTCAACTCCAAGATGTCCCCCTCCTGTGTACGAACTAAACCAGATTTCGGGAATGTGCTCACTTCGAGACCTGGAGCGCTCGTTGTGTGGCTAATAATTTGTCATCCGTCCTTCATTTTCTTTTATGCTCATTATTTTCTGTGTGTATTTTTCGACAGTCCTCCAGTTTTCCTTATTTTCAATCATTATGTCGATTATGTTATCTGCTTGTATCATATCGTCTACGCTCACATTCACTTCGTGTTTTTTATTTGCCCATTTTGTACAGTCATATACGGAGTGTTCAGCAGAGTCTTCTTCTGAACAGTAGTTGCAGTCGTTGTTCCGTACAAAATGAATTTTTCTTAAAAGACTATATCAGTGAATTTCTTCCCAGCAATGAATACTTCAAGTGTATCATCTGTTTATTCTCCACAACCCGTGAGGATCGTCTGAGTACCTACTAGATAACCTTTTTACCATCTGGCAAGAGGAAGTGTATGCCGTTTTGCTGCTCTTGTTGAGTTTGTTATTCAGTTTTGAAATATTTCCTCAAGAAGAACATTAAAGTTCTCATTTCGTTACTTTGAATTTTTATTCAAACAACTATCAAATTAACTAGATTGTGGTAATCAACCCACATACACAACATGGTCCTTCGAATCGAATGGTGAACTAGTTTTCAAGTTTACGAGTTCAATTGAACTACAATTACGAAGATTTTGTATCCATAATAAGTGTGTGCCTGCTGCCTCCCCATCACTGTTACCAGAGGGTCGACCGACGTTATGGATTTATAGGATACAAAAGGTGTGTTCGTTTTTCTTTCTTAACCATTTTTTCACCGTAGCACTTTCGATGAGTGCTGAATATTTTATTAAATAATTCTTCGAAACTTTGCATAACATCAGCAAATAGTTCCATATTTCAAAATTAACCTTTTTGGAACATTGCATAATTTTAGCAAGTTCTTGATACATACTATTCAATGAACAAAATACTTCCGAAACTTCGCATAACATTAGCAAATAGTTTCGTATTTTGAAGTCTACTTCTTTGAAACTTTGCATGATTTTAGCAAGTTCTTGATATTGAATAATCAATTGAATCAACCAAATACTTCGAATCTTTGCATAACATAAGCAAGTAGTTTCATATTTCGAAATTAACCTTTTTGGAACATTGCATAATTTTAGCAAGTTCTCGATACATAATAATTAACAAACAAAATACTTTCGAAACTTTGCATAACATTAGCAAATAGTTTCGTATTTTGGAATCTACTCCTCTGGAACATTGCATAATTAAAGCAAGTTCTTGATGCAGAATAATTAATTAATAAAATACCTTCGAAACTTTGCATAATATTAGCAAATAGTCTCATATTTTGAAATCTACTTCTTCAGAATATTGCATAATTCCAACAAGTTCTTGATACACAATACTACATTAACAAAATACTCTAGAAACTTTGCATAACATTAGCAAACAGTTTCATATTTTCAAATTACTCTTTTAAAATAACTTCCATGAAACTTGATACCTACAAACCTTTTTGACAAAATAATTTCTCGAAACTTTGCATAACATTAGCAAATAGTTTCATAGTTTGAGTGTACTTTTTGGAATAATTTTTCATGGAATTTTGATATAAACTAAAAATTTTGAAACCTTCACAATACACCCATTCGATAATCATTTCTCATAATCGCTGCTTAATTGAAGAAAAAACGAGGAATGATAAAATCCCAGCTAACACGTTTCGAAACCTATTACAAGAAACTTTCTGATGAACAGAGTCCCGATATCATTCAATTAGAACAGAGGTTGAACAAAGTAGAACCTTTATTGAATGAATATTATAATTTACAATATGAGCTAGAAATTCAATTAACGGATGACGATCAAGAAGGACTCGATATGATTCGACAGGAAACAGCTTCATTTGAAGATATTTATTATGGAATTATAAGCGGTACACGAAAATAGATGATATCCAAAACACCACTTGTCGAAAACGTATCATCGCCTCGATCCTCATCTCATCAGTCAATCCCCTCAGATGTCAACATAAAATTACCTACCTTGAATTTGCCTACTTTCGACGGGACCTACACTGAATGGCTATTTTTCAAAGATACGTTCAAATCCGTCATTCATGAAAATACATCTCTATCAAAAGTTCAAAAATTTCATTAATTGAGATTATCGTTAAAGGGGGGTGCTACAAATGTTATGAAATCTCTCGAAATTTCCGAAGCTAATTATGATACTGCGTGGATTTGTTTAACAGAAAGATACGAAAATAAACAACTTCTGGTTTCGAATCATATGAAGGCACTTTTCAACCTACCTTCATCAACAAAGGAATCGTGTACTATCTTACGTAGTTACTTGATGGTACAATTCGTCTTTTGCGTGCACTGAAAAATCTGGAGTTGCCGACACAGCATTGGGATACTCTCATAATTCATTTAGTTGCTACCAAACTTGATTATAACACTAGACGGGAATGGGAAGCAGAAAATACCCAATCGGATCTACCAACATTAAAATATTTTCTTAGTTTCCTGAATGAGAGATGTTGCCTTTTGGCAACATTGAACAATGAAAAAACTCATTCTACCTGCTCCCACACAAAATCTGTCAAATCATTCGTGGGAATTAATAATACAAAATGTGTAATCTGTGGTCAAGATCACGCATGCGGCTCCGTATCTACAACTAAACAATGTACCGCCAGCAAATGTCGCAAATGTGGTAATTTGCATAACACTTCATTGCACTTTACGAGCAAAAATAATACAGCCTCGAAGTCATTAGAAAATCCTAACAATACTAATACTGAAGTTCAATCTTCATCCGAAAATGAAAATGCTAACGTTTCAAATTCTACGTCCCTGTGTTCCACGCAGGACCAAAAATTAACTCTTTTTTCAACGGCCGTTATCGACGTCATCGATAACAGGGGCCAGACACATACTTGCAGCGCACTTTTCGATAGTGGATCTGGGAGTAATTATATAACTAAACGTGTATGCGAAAAACTCAAACTAAAAGCAACCAAATGCAAAATTTTCGTCACAGGTATCAATCAAAGTTCAACTTCTTTAGATACTAGAACCTGAGTAAATATTCAGTCGAAAATAAATTCATTAGGCACATTATCTTGTTTCGCAATTGAGAAAATTACAGGAAATATTCCCTCAATAACTTTAAACTCAAAATTGATTAACATACCACCAAATTTAATATTAGCTGACCCATACTTCAACACGAGTGATTCCATCGATATACTTATTGGGAATGACATATTCTATTATTTATTATGTACCGGTCAAATAAAATTAGCTCCAAGATAACCTACTTTACGAAAAACCTTATTTGGATGGATAATTTCCGGTCCTCTATCTTTTGATAATTTATCAACGTCCGAAACTCATTGCAATCTTAGGATAAATACAACTGATCTCATCGAGCAAGTTGAACGTTTTTGGAAAATCGAGGAATTTCCCTCTAAACAACCATTTTCTCCAGAAGAGTCTTTTTGTGAAGAACATTTCAAAATAAACACTATTAGTCTTCCTTTCAAAGAACCCCTTTCCATGTTGGGCGATTCTCTCAAAACTGCAGAGAAACGTTTTTATTTCCTAGAACAAGAATTTAGAAAAAACAAATCTGAAGTCACAGTATGTAAATCTCATAAATGGGTATATTGATTTGGGTCATGTGTCTCGAGTGACTGAAGATGGCTTCTATCTTCCACATCATTGTGTTTTCAAAGAGAGCAGTACGACAACGAGTTGTATTCGACGGCTCCGCAAAATCAACTTCTGGTTTGTCGCTCAACGATATGTCAGCAGTTGGCCCAACTATACAGGATGATTTGATTTCTATAATTTCAGGCTTCCGTAACCATAATATTATAATTGCTGGTGATAATGAAAAAATTTATCGGCAAATTCTAATAAAAAAGAAAGAAAGAAATTTCCTAAAAATATTATGGCGTTCTGTTTCGTCAGATCCTCCATCCGCCTATGAGCTCAACCCAGCTACATATGGCACTACACCTACAAGCTTTTTATGTATTTGTGCTTTACATAAAATTGCTCATAATATCGAAAATGATAACCCTGATATAAGCTCCACCATAATCCATGATTTTTACGTTCATGATCTTACAGGTGGTAGCATTTTAAATGATGTGTTGTACATCAAAAATCAAATTTTGGAGAGTCGTAGAGAATATATATTTTAACGATCAAAATATTGTGATTTTGAATTCAATAAAAGACATCCACCTTTTTTGCCATAGGCACATATTTTATCTATTTTGATAGCACATGATGAACATGCGAGAGTATTGCATTCAGGTCCACAAGTTTTGTTGGCATCTCTCAGAGAGCGTTTTTGGCCTTTTTGTACATGAATGTGTCAAGTGCTATAGATTTATAGCGGATTGCATAAACGATATTATGGGTAATCCTCCGAAGGAAAGACTTACGCACGCCCCTCCATCTATAGTTACCGGGTCGTTTCCTTCGGAGGATAAAGAATTCAATAATTATAAATTAACTAAATCATACATTTATATATGAATTTGCTTCGCGACTAAAGTCATGGACAAACCTTTTGTCGCTTCATTGAGGCGATATGTTGCGACATTTCGTGAGAAAATTGATAATGGCAGCAACTTTGTGGAAGCAAGGGCTCAGCTGAAAAAATTCCTCGAAGATTCCAATGACATTATTCAATCTATATTGAGCCAGGAAGGTATATCTTGAAATCTCATTCCTTCCCGAGCACCAAATTTTGGCGAGCTCTGGGAGTCCGGCATAAAGTCGTTAAATACCGTTAAATATCACTTAAAAAGAATTGTCGGTGACACTTCCTTAATTTTTGAGGAGTTGTCTACACTTGCAGCACAAATTGCATCTTGTCTCAATAGTTGACCTCTCTATGCTTTATCATCAGATCCAAATGATCCTTTACCTCTGACCCCGGCACACTTTCCAATTGGCACCAAGCTGACTGCTTTTCCGGATCGTGATTGGGTATCAACCCCAACCAATCGTTTGAGCCGTTACCAACATATCCGGAAAATTACCCAACATTTCTGGTCTGGATGGACGAAGGAGTACGTATCTATTCCACAAATACGTACAAAATGGAAGGAGACTCTTCCACACATACTAAAAGTTCTCGTAAAAGAAGATAGACTCCCACCATTGAAATGGCTATTGGGCAGAGTCATTGAGTTATTTCCTGGTTCCGATGGAGTGTTTCGAACTGTGACGATCAATGGAATTTATCAGCGCCCCACATGTGAACTTCGTGTTCTTCCTATTCCGTACAAAATGACTTTTTCTTAAGAGACTATATTAGTAAATTTCTTCCGAGCAATAAATACTTTGAGTGTATCATTTGTTTATTCTCCACAACCCGTAAGGGTCGTCTGAGTACCTACTAGATAACCTTTTTACCATCTGGCAAAAAAGTGTATGCCATTTTGCTGCTCTTGTTACGTTTTTTATTCAGTTCTGAAATGTATTCCGCAAGAGAAACATTAAAGTTCTCATTTCGTTATTTTGAATTTTTATTCAAACAACTATAAAATTAACTAGATTGTGGTAATCAACCGAAACACACAACAGTCGTTTATGTCTGTTTTCCCTATGCTGAGGATATAGTCTCCAAATGAGCCGGGTTCAGATAAAAACTGTGTAAGGAGGTGGTTCGTTCTTCTATGAGGATCTCAACCTATTTTTTTATATTTTTTATTAGTTTCTTCGTCCATTTTGCCTCGGTGGTTCGTTGTTTTCACATTTGTTCCATATACCGATGGTTCTTTCTCTTTCCTCCTGCCTTTTCAATACTGTCCATCCTGTGTATTATATAACCTGCTAACAGTTCAATCGAGGGAATTCCTGCGATTATCTGTACAGCTATTGTCCTATAGCCACTTATCACTCTGAGTAGTGCTTTCCTTTGTGTCTTGGTTATTAGTTGCGTATTCCTCTTCATAGCTAGTGATCTTACCTATATCGGTGCTCCATATAATAATATCGATTGTACTGCCCCATATAGGGCTAGCCTTTCCATACTCCCGGGCCCCTTACGTTTGGCATCAGGCGACTTAGGGATGATAATTTATCTGCAGCTTTCCTTGTGTTTGTAGTTCATTTCACTACTCATGTAAACTCCCAGATATTTGACACTTTTGATATTTTTCATAACTTGACCTTCTATACTAGATTTGACGTTTTCCATTTTCCTGGGGCCCAGTAATATGACTGCTTCTGTTTTGTGCGGTGCAATTTGAAGTCTACGCTCCTTCATCCTATTCGTTATTCTCATATCATTTATCAGTCTTATATATCAGCTGCACTTCCTGGTCGGCTTCTGCAATCACCGCTAAATCGTCCGCATATGCCACCGTTGTAACTCTTTGCATCAGCCTCAAGTCTAATAATTCGTCATATAAAATATTCCAAAGTGTCGGCCCGAGTACCGATCCTTGTGGGACCCCTGTAGTTATTTTCAATACATTGCCTTTATCCACCCTGATGCTAATATGACTCAGGTAGCTATCTATTATGGTCGTCATACAACCGGAAATACCTTTGTTTAATATTTTATCCATGATGCGGTCCCAAGGTGCGGAATTGAAGGCATTCATGACATCTACGGTTATCATGGTTACCCATTTTCTGTTTGTCTGAGTAGCAATTTCAATGACCTTTTCTAGGGCCTGTATCGTGGATAAATCGTTTCTGAAACCAAACTGTCTCGCAGATAGCCCCCCTTTTCCTTATATTTCCCTTTCCAGCCTGTTTCTGATCAGTTTTTCATAGAGCTTGTCTACGTGTTCATTGAACAGATGAGCCTGAATGATGGGGCTTTCATTTTTTCTTCTCCTTGCCAGATTAGTACTACCAGGGCTTCCTTCCACACTTTCGGAAAATCTTGAATTTTGAGCAGTTTATTAAAGACCCCTGATAAAACTGCCAGTGCTACACCTGCTAGTATTTTTACTGCATCCGGTGATATTTTGTCCGGCCTCGCAGCTTTATTCACTTTAATTGAACTCACGGTATCCTGAAGCTCTTGTCTGGTAAATGACTTCATCTCATCTTCTGGGATCGCTTTTCACCTATATATATATATATTTTTCTGTTTAAGGAAAGAGTTGCTCGCATGAATTTAATTTCTGTTTGATCGGAATATTATAGGAGAGACCTATTTTGCCCATGTGTTTTACTACTATTTTGTAGCCAGAGCCCCATATGTCTTCGCCTAGGTCTTTTATCAGTTTATCCCAGTTTTACCTTTGACACTTTTTCTCCATTCCTTTTTGAGGCTTCCGTAGTCTCTCTGGGCTTGTTTGAAGTTTCGGTCGTCATCTCCTAATCTGCTTTGTGGTCTCGTAGCTATTCCCCTTTCTTACCGTTGTTGTCGTTCACACAATATAGGATATGACGATGGTAGGTGTAGAATTCACCAGATAGAACTCTCCAGTTTGATATATCTTTCGACATCCTATCTGTAGCACAGGTAACATCTATGTATGAGAGACTATTTCCTCTTTGGAATGTTGGTTCTCCTTTATTCATAAATGTTAAGTTCAATTCCGATGCCCACTCAGCTAGATATTCTTTCCTCTTATCCTGAACCGGCGATCTCCATAACGGTGATTTTGAGTTCAGGTGTCCTGCTATAACCAATGTACTTTGATATTGTCATGATGTTATCAATTATCCGTTTTTATTCGTCCAGGAGTATGTTTGGAGAGATATAACAGCAGATCATCATCCACTTCTTGAATGACACTGTGAGAAATCCACTATATTTGTCGTGAGGATTCCTAGGTTTATATTCAGTATTTTCACCGCTACATTTTAGCATTGGTCCATGATGTGTCCCTTTTTGGCAGCAATCCTTTCATTTGGCTCACCTATTATAATGATGTCTAGATGTTCTTCCAGAGCTACAAAATCTGCTATCTCATGTGTGGCTCTTGCCCTACCCAGGTTTGTTTATAGGATTCCTAATACCATCATGCTATTTGTTACAGATGTTCATCCTCATCCTCATTTGATTCATTTCTCCTTCTTCTTGTGTCTTCAACGATATTTTCATGATATGGATATTTCAGTTGATCAGCCCTCAGATTCTGTTCCACACTTCTTTGGTGAATGTCCTGTTGCTCCACAATTCAGGCATGTGTCTCTAAGGCTGATAGTCCCTTTGCATTCCTTAGATCTATGACCGTGTTCCAGGCAGTTGGAGCATCTTATGATGTCAACTCTTTCCTTTACCGAACAATTCTCCCATACGATTTTTATTTTTTCATATCGTACCAGTATTCTTGCATTCTCTTTGTGAATTTCTACGGTGGCTGTAAGCTGATCTTTTTTACCTGCCCTAAGGGATTTGATTATCAATTGACATTGGTTTGTGGTCCTTTTCAGTTCTTCCATCACTTCTGTTTCTGTAGTCGTGGAATCTATTCCCATAATCAAATAAATTATGTAATAAAGAAGTTGCGATTCATGGTCTATAAATTCAAAAACATATCTAACATCATTAATATAAAATATCTGAAAAAACTGTACCATGCTTTGGTCGAAAACCATCTTTTCTATGGAGTCATTGCCTAGGAAGGAGCCCCGAAAACACTTATCAATAACCTGCAAAAAATTCAAAAGTGCATCCTTAAAATGATGTATAAAAAACCGCGAGAATATCCATCCTGTAGCCTGTATCGAGAACAGACGATAATGAATGTAAGTCGGATATTTGTTTTTGCTATCCTCTTGATGCAGTATAGACATAAATCGTCGCTGGTACCTATTCAGCACCCTTACAATACAAGACATAAAACCAACGCTGTGATACCAAGAACTGAAAAAACTATAGGACAGAAATGCTACACTTTTCTGGGGCCAAAACTTTTCAATGAGCTACCGTCCGAACTTAAAACGATCAACTCCTACGAAATATTCAAGAAAAAGGTCAGAACTTGGCTGTTCACTATTCCGTTGGAAACACTAGAAAACTTTATAGCTACAAGCAGAGTGTGTTATACACTTACATGAGGTGTTGCTGATAATATGCATATGAAATTACTCTAACGTGATTTTATTACCAAAATTTTTTCTAAATCTGATCTAATTTTAAATATTTTAAAACTGTTGGGTTGTTTTACTTTGATTTTTTTTACAAACATTTATTTTGATGTTTTTAACAAATATTTATTTATTTAGTCTATTATTTTAATTTAATTAATTTATTCGCCTGAATTTTTGAGCGAAGATTTCATGCCACGAGTGGATTCATTTCCTTGTGGTTGTTTTTGTGTTTTTTTTTCTCTGTGTAAATTTATTTTCTATTCGTATGTGTATACTTTGTGGATCTGTGTATATATCCATGATCTCTGTCCATGATTCTTCTTCATAGTCCCAAATATGATGTTTAACTTTTTTCAGGAGTTTGGCATAGCTCTTCTCGCCGGCTTTTATCAACGCAGTTTCGCTTGTCTGAGGTTTTTCTTTTGCTTTATTTCCTCCTGGTCCAAATATCTCAATTTGAATATTCGTTTCTCTGGTTCCCTCTAGTATTTTTCTCATTCTCAGTGTATTCAGTCCTTCTGACATTACAATTGCTACTTCATTTCTGTTCACTTTCAACATAAGTTTCTCGAATTCCTTTCCCAGTCTTATTAGTTTCTAGGCAGATTCATCTCCATCACTTGTTATTTCCGGGTGTAGGGGCATATATAGGTATCGCCTTTTTTCTATCATTTGGCCCCTACTTGTAATCGTTTTCGTGCTATTAGTATTATAATCTATCTCATCCTGATTCGCCTTATTCGTCATTAGGTCTTTGACTTCCGGATAGCTATCAATTATATTCCTCGTAATTACTTGCATTCCGTTATCATGTGGATCAAGAATAAGGGCTTCATCCCATTCATATTATTTCTTCACTGGGTTACCAGTTACCTCCTCAGTTATACTATATTGTTTTCGTTTGGCCATTGTTTATCAAAAATTTAAAAAAATTCGTTTGTATCTGGTCCTTCGACAATTATCTCCTTGAGTAGGTTCTCGTTGCCCTCTTCTCCATTTACCTGGCTGGCTTTCTCATTTGTATTGGGGGATTCCGTTTGCGTTTCACTATCCTTTGCACTCTTTAGTAGTTTCTGGTTTTTCGTTTCCTCATCGCTGCAGATCTCTTCGCCGAATCCCCCCACCTCCATGTTCAGTGTCTCTAGTTTGAGTTTAAGTCTAAGTTTTAGATCAATAATTTCTTCCATCGATGCTCCTAATAGTAAAATATCACAGTTAGTCAAAAATATCTTAACTGTTTCCTATAATATTGACAATGAATATTATGTGAAGGACTCTTTCGAATTTTCAGACTTCATACATCAAATCAAGCTACCTAAAAATTTTGTCATAAGTTAGATGTAGTTTCACTTTTTAATAACATTCCACTAAATTTAATCAAATCTAGTATTGATAAACATTGGGAAGATATAAGTAACCATACTAAATCAATCCTTTTCTAATTTTTTTTTTTTCTGAATTTAATAAATATATATAAAAATACATGGAACAAATAAACATATAAACAAATACATGGAACTCCAATGAGAGCTACTCTATCACCCATTCTAGCACAGTATGTAATGGACGATTTGTTAGTTGCAAGTATTCCAAAATAACAATTTAGACTCCCTTTTCTTAGAAAATATGTTGATGATATTATATGGCAGTACCAACAATCATGTAAATAATATTCAGTCTATTTTCAATAGCTATAATCCTTTCATACAATTTACGGTTGAGAAAGAACATAATAACTCTGTACCCTTCTTAGATACTCTGCTAATCAGAACATCAGATAATACTATAATACTGGATTGGTACTTGAAACTCACTAGTTCAGGAAGATACATGAACTATCTTTCAAGTCAACCAAAAAAAATTAAATTCAATCTAGTATTATGTCTTAAACATAGAATCGAGAAAATATCTCATCCAACATTAAGAGAGAAAAATATAAAATTATTATATGAAATACTTTCCAATAATTCATATCCTTCAAATTTAATAAAAAAATTATTATATAATACTACTGCTGATGTCCTTCAAACAGAAGTCCATCAAAATGAACAGTTACATAATATCACATATTCGTCGACACCTCACATTTCTGAACTTTCTACTAAAATTATAAATGTATTCAAACATGAGAAAAACTTGAAAATTGCACAAAAGAAAATAAAACCATTGGAAAACTTGTATACCAAATTGAAACAAAAAGATCATATCACCGGAAAGTCTAACGTGTTTTATGAAATTCCTTGTTCAAATTGTAATAAAAAATATTTAGTCCAAACAAAAAATTGTTTGAAATCACGAATAGCATTACATAAAAGCAATTGTAGAACTTTAAAAGAAAACGTTCCTCAACGAAACATGTCATGGATAACGATCACATCATGAATTATGATTGTGCCAAAATTTTCATTTGACATCCATGATAAATGATTGTCAGTCATCAAATTTTCATGTCACAACATTTTTTAAGTTTTCCTTTGTACTTTTATAATTATATAATATGTTCCTGAACTTTGATGTCCAAAGCAAATCTCGAATTGCACAGTATGTATACCATTATTGCTTAAATATTTTTATGTCCATATTTTTACTTTGTAGCCCTCAAAAAAGCAAATAAAGATTTGCGAAAGCTCGGGTAGCAAAAAAGAGTGTACTTTCTTCAAGACCGAATCCCCGATAGATACTCATTCTATATATATATATATATATATATAAATATATATGTATATATATATATATATATATATATATATATATATATATATATATACTTACTTGTGGCACTACCGCAAACAGTTGCTAATTCTTAAAACATTACGAAAACTGAGCCAGAAAAAAAAATTGTTATACGATACTGCTATTTTTCTGTTTGGTTACCGCTGAATTATCCGACGACAAATATGTTAGTTAACCTAATGTATAGCACCTTGACAATGAATTCGAAGTCGAAACGCAGCCTCTTCAAATACTCTGGGACGAACAAATGTAATTTTTCAGCACTATTTTCAGCTACTGAAAACACTTCCTGTTCGCATTTTTTCGACCAACACATTACGCACACCCAAAATCACGTTCTCCAAAATGTCTACCTTCTTCACAATATAGTTTTAGTAATGTAGTAATTTTAATTTTTACGATGCTGCATGCCAGTCGATTGTCTGTCCTGTGAATATTGTTTACTTTCCGTGCGAATTAAAAAACTATGTATGTTACAATTGATTTTTTGATAATTGTAATTTGTTAAGTGTTCAAAAGTATGCTGACTTCATAAATTAGTTCTGATCAGTTTGGATATAAGGAGGTTCGTTTGTTTCCATTTGTGTGAA
The DNA here is from genome assembly GCA_018342105.1 of Gonioctena quinquepunctata. NCBI lineage: Eukaryota > Metazoa > Arthropoda > Insecta > Coleoptera > Chrysomelidae > Gonioctena > Gonioctena quinquepunctata. The sequence goes on along the minus strand of JAFIRS010003912.1, from coordinate 62,916 downwards.
AATTTCGTTTTTGCTGGTAGCCGGAACGAATGTCAATGATGATTCTCGGACTATCTTTTTACATTTCTTAAACAATCGGTTCGGACTTCCACAATTCCACATTGCATCCGGCAATTATCAGTGTTTTCTCACCAAGCAGCAGATTAGGATAAGCGAACGGTGGTTCCAAAAATATGGTTGAATCTGAATTTTTTAAATTTTTTCCAGATTTTGTCTTTGAATGTTCAACCACTGTAATTCATAAGAAAGCTTAATGACACATTTGTTACTCAATATGTTTCCAGTATACACCTCATTTTTATCAGTATAATTTTTTTTCGAATTTCCTCTCTCTAAACTTGGTGCCCTAGACATATTTGTGACGGTCCTGAGAAGTCTAGATATTTTTCATAAAATATTACAGAAAAATTGATAATTATATTTCATTTCAGACTGTTGCTATCCCACAAGAAAAGGCATAAAAGTAACCGAAATTATTATGATCTGAACGTGCCTCTGAATGAATTACTACGAATAGTATACCCGCCTCTGGCTCATAGGTAAAATCATAGATGTCACATACCGTAATCCAATGGTTTATCTAACATCTATAAATGGCTCTTTTCATAGGATACTTTACAAATTTTACTATAATCAGAATGTCTTTCATCCATGAAATCGTATAATGAAATTTCTGTCTGTTGCCCAGTAGCGGTAATAGATTCTCAAAGGAGCGATCGTTTGAAGTTTTCCGTACTGAAGCACAAAGGTAAAAATGACACTAGCAGTCTTACTCCTTTTCATGTCTGTCTCTCTGTCTGGTTTTGAGAGCGTTGTGAAATCTGAACCATTTTACCCAAAAACAAAAACATTCGCAAAGTTGAATAGTGTGGATATTTATGTATTTTTTAAACTGACTACTGAAATATTTCAAAATATTTTTCACTAATCATGTTAATATAAAAATGTACTGATGTATATTTGGTTTCCTAATTTTGAAAAGTTTGGGAGATACACATTTCTTCGTAAACTACTACTACCACTTGAGAAGAATTGACATGTCAAAAACTGTATAGACAAGTTAACATAACTCAGGTTGTTTCAACTCAGAATTAGAAGGCCAATCGAACCATATGGAAAAAAAAAGTTTCCATTCATAATAAAAGTTGATACCGACTTTTGCACACCTTGTAGAGCTGTGGGACTGAATTTTTTTCAGATTGAATGCACATGGAAATTTCAAGTTCCTTATCTAACTGCAAGTTGAAGAACCTCCGATGCACGGCTTAATAAACTTCAAGTTTATTTTTGATGGAACTTTCATTAAAATTGGAGATTTTCAACACAAACCAGAAGACTGCTCCTAAGCCAAGCGGTCCGAATCAGTCGAAGAGCTCCGCCGACTTCGGCGCCTCTATACGGATTATGGTATCGGTTACACAATTCGTACGTCTTGTCAAGTGTCAGAAGTCAAAGAAGTATCATTTGTCAATACATTTTTTGATTTTGTGTTTATGGAGTTTTGGGGCCATGCCTAACAATTAGTAACGTTTATTACATGTTTTATTAGTGTTTATGCAGTAATATTTTTGGGTGACCTCTCCATAGTGTGGGCGGGGTGTATCGGTATAGGTTTAGGTATAGTAAATATCAATGGCAGCGAGGAGTCACTTCCAGATGCCGTGAACACGATGGGAACCTTTGGCTTTGAGTTTTCTTGAGGCTTGCTTCTATTTCTCTTATATTATCTGAATTATGGCTTTCATGAAAAAATATTATATGCGTGCTAAGCGTAATACAGATAACGAGACAGATATCACAATCCAACCTACTTCTGAATATGATGGTCACAATATTAATGACTTGATTAATGTTAATTCCTCAGGTAATTCCCAATTAGTGTCACCATCAACAAGTGATTTGAATTTGTATCTACCTGACTCACCATCACTTGAACTACCAGACTATCTTCTATATTATTTTTCATATTTCATTTTATGTTTCCTTTCTTTTGTATCTGTGCATTGATAGAATTTCAGTTATTACATAAATAATTTACGATATTATTAACTTTGCAATTTATTTTCCTAGGTGTTTATAGGCTATAATGCTATAAGAATTCAGCTAGGTACTGGGCTAGCAGAAGATATATGTATATATATTGTTGTTTCTACAGAACCAAAAAGTTTATGTGAAGGATTAGAAGCACAGGTAAACCTCGAAAGAAAAATGAAAAAAAGGAATGACCACCCCCTAGACAGGTCACAAAAAACAATTGATTCCACAAATGACAGCCAAAAAAATGACACAGATAGAGACATACCACTGAAAAATCAGAACAAATCGAAAACTACCCCACCTCTATACCCCAGTCTATCTCATCTCGACGAAAAGTTAATCTCTACAGATGCATCTTTTTTATACCCAAGACTATCACAAGTACAGATTCAAGACTGAACTCGGGAGCGACGAAAGTGACTAGATTCCTACACATCAACGTAGAATGTCTTTCCACGAAGCTGCCAATATTAGAGGCAACACTTAAAGAACTCAATTATCCTGATATACTGTGTGTATGTGAACATTGGATGAATAAAGTGCAAAATGAAGTAACATGTATAGACGGATATGAAAATGTAAGTACCTTTTGTAGAAAAGCTCATATACACGGTGGAGTTGCAATATATGCAAATAGTAAAATAAGTGGAAATTGCAAAGAAATTAATGTTAGAAAGTTTTGCATAGAACTCGATTTCGAGATTGTTGCTGTGTCTATTGATGAACACTTATGTGTTGCTTGCATATACAGATCTCCGGATGGATCTACTGATAATTTTTTTCTAAATCTATCCACATCATTAATGGAAATTATTGAGAGGAGCAAATATCAAGTAATAATGGGAGACCTAAATATAGACAAACTAACGCAAGATAAAAACAGCAAAGAGTTAAATTATATATTCGAATCCTTCAGTCTGAAGTCTCTAATAAATGAACCCACGCGAATAGACAGAAGAAATGGTTTCAATTCTCGTACTGCAATTGACTATGTTGTTACAAACGAGGGAGTTAAGGAGGAATGTGAAGTTTTTGAGCCCCACATAAGCGATCACAAAGCACAAATATTGAAAATTGTACTTCCCTATACAAGCAAAATAGATGAAGTAAAGAATGAAAAAGTCATCAGAACTTTCTCAGAACAAAACATGTTGAGTTTTCAACATTACTTTAATAAAGACAATTCACTATATCTGTGCTCAAGTGACAATATAAATGATTACTATAGAGTATTTATGGAACATTTCGAATGGGCTCTAGATGTAAGCTGCCCAAAACAAAAAACCACTTCAAAAAACAAAAATAAAAATACGAGTAAAGAGATTCAAAAGGAAATTGATGATCTCAAGTTTCTTTATTACATATCAAATAATTCAGAAGATCCAGTCTTGATAGATTCCTATAAAAACACAAGAAGAACATTAATAAAAGAATAAATGATTTGAAAAAGGTAGATAACATTAACAGAATAGATACTGCATCGAACAAAAGCAAAGAACTGTGGAGAATAGTAAATGACAGGCTAGGGAAGAAAACATCAAAACATAATATCAATCTGATGCATAACAATAATATAATAAGTGATGTTACCGAAATCAGTAATTTATTTGTGAATTATTTCACAACATCTGTGCATGAAAAACTAGATACATACTTCGGAAATAACAAATCCCTGGCATGCACAATACCAAAACAAAACATTAAACATACAATTTTTCTGGAACCTTTTACAAGCACGGAACCAAAAGCACAGAGGTAACCAAAATATAGACCCATCTATAGAGTTAGCACAGTTTCCGGATGATCTAAAGCTTGGTAAAGTGATCCCAGTATATAAAAAAAATAATCCACAAACAGCCGAAAACTATAGACCCATAGTACTACTCAGTCATCTTTCCAAACTAACTGAAAAAGGTATTGCATATAGGTTATACAATTTTCTCGAAAAATACAATATTCTATCCCCTTCTCAATTTGGATATCGAACAGCAAAATCAACTGAACTAGCCACCATAGAATTTACTCAGACTATCTATAAACATCTAGATACGGGAAGGAAAGTAGCTGGTGTTTTCTTTGACCTAACTGCAGCCTTTGACTGCGTAAATCATCAGTATCTTCTTAACAAACTATCAACACTAGGGATCAGGGGGAACCTACTGAAGTGGATAGAATCATATATATCCAACAGAAAAATTAGTGTGTCTATAGAAGAGGTATTGTCAACCGAAAATGTGTCGATATTGGTGTGCCTCAAGGCTCTGTCTTGGGGCCACTTCTATTCTTAATTTTGTGAACGACCTTCCAGATTATATTACAGAAGGGCAGATTTTATGTACGCTGATGACACTTCTGTGATAATCGAGGCATCAACCATAAGAGAATTAGATCTAAAAATGGAAAAAATCACAAAACAGTTTGAATACTGGTGTCAACAAAATTCACTCATGGTAAATAAATCAAAATCGGTATGTGTTTATTTTTCCAATATGAACAGCGACATAACCCCCACAATAAACAGTATAGAATTCAAAGGCAGCACAAAATTTCTAGGAACTGTCATAGACAGCAAACTACACTTCACACTGGAAATAGACAATATATGTTCCAAACTTGCAAAAGCAACCTTCGCGATCTTGAACCTGAAGAAGGAAATAGATATGAAAAATCTAATAACAGCTTACTACTCCTTAGCATACTCGGTAATGAGTTACAACATAGTCGTTTGGGGCCAATCAACGGATGTTTCTAGAGTCTTCACTATGCAAAAAAGAATAATAAGAATAATTTTCAACATGGGCTACAGAGATTCATGCAGAACAGTCCTGAAAAAAAACAAAATACTGTCCCTAACAAGCATCTACCTATTCAAAATATCATGTTATATGTACACAAATGAAAATAACTTCCTTAAGAATAGCAACGTGCATAATTATAAAACTAGAAATGCTGAAAAGCTACATCTCACTAAATGCAACCTCAGTAAATTTAAAAAATCACCAAACTATGCAGGTCCAGAAGTTTTCAATAAACTCCCGGAAAATATAAAGAGTTTAAAATCATATCAAGCATTCAGAAAAGCATTAAAAGAATACTTAGTAGAAAAATGTTTTTATAATCTTGCAGAATTCATGCAATAAATTAGCTACTAAGGGTACTGTCATTTCCAACCTAGGATTAGATAACAAATAACAAATGATTGGCAGTTAATCAAGATACTTCACACCACTTATTCGATCCAAGTGTATATCCATAGCTTTAATCTACTCTCTATCTTAACAAGTATATATGCAATATTATATGAAAAAGCAAACATACTCATTTATACATGAACGTGTCAGTTTGTATTAACTGTATTTGACGAAACCTACTTTGAGTGTTCTTGGTAAATAAAGATTTATTATTATTATTATTATTATTATTATTATATACCGGGTGTCCCAGTATACCTGTTCCAATGGATTATCTCAGCCATTTCGAAAGATAAAAATTTTAAAATTTCATGATCTTCAATTCGTCCAAGGAACCTTCAACTGAGAAAAACAAAAATTCAATGTCACTTCCTGTTTGACCGGAAGTGACTCTGACTTTTTTATTTCAAATAGCACCCTGTATATTTTTTGCAATTTTCCAGTTCTACTCAAAATTGACTCTCTAACGATGTATCACACTTTGTATTTTACATTTGATTTGATGGAGAAAACGTCAATTGCAATTTCAAATTGAAAGAATTGCAGTAGGCTATGATATTTTGTGTAATCTTCGTCCGTAGCATTTTTTCTTATAAAGACAGTACGCTTTCTATGAAATGATCCACTTGTTGCCAAATTCGAAGCCAAGCGTGTGAAATACATAGCGCTTGGCATTCGTCTAACAGGGTATTTCTCTCTGTATGCACGTAGGGCAGCCCGACGATTATTTTCGCATTTTCCATAAATCAGTATCATATCCAATTTCTCTTGATTAGTGAAGTTATCATCATTTTCACGGTTATTCATTCTTGAATGTTGGTTTCTCTGACACGCACACAACTATTGAGAACTATTAACTGTCAAAGTTATAAACAAATGTGTTCAAATGTTTCCATGGCACACTAAGGTTTTCACTTAAGAATTATTCATTCTTTCTGTTCTACTACAATTCTAATAATTTGAAAATTGTTCATGAATTATCAATTATTATTGAAGTCAAAATCAAGATTACACAAAATATCATAGCCTACTGCAATTCTTTCAATTTGAAATTTCAATTGACGTTTTCTCCATCAAATCAAATGTAAAATACAAAGTGTGATACATCGTTGGAAAGATAATTTTGAGTAGAAATAAAAAATTGCAAAAAATATACAGGGTGCTATTTGAAATAAAAAAGTCAGAGTCACTTCCGGTCAAACCGGAAGTGACTTTCAATTTTTGTTTTTCTCAGTTGAAGGTTCTTTGAACGAATTGGAGATCATGAAATTTTCAAATTTTTATCTTCCGAAATGGCTGAGATAATCTATTGGAACAGGTATACTGGGACACCCGGTATATATATATATATATATATATATATATATATATATATCTGATGTCCCTGGTACGTCCTGAGGACGGTACGGGGCCATATTTGGACGTTACCAGGACATACGTATGTCGTAGGCAAACTTCCATGGGACGTTTTCAGTAAGTCAAATTTCAGAAATGTATTCATTTGGAAAGGGATTATGGATGATTTTTATATCCAAAATATCTTCGGGCATGGAAAATATGAATACGATGATATTTTTTCTACTACGGATCCCTAGCTGAATATACAGGGTGCTTAAAAAGTTCAATTTTTTATGGTGTCAGTGCATTTAAGGAACACATGAAGCGTTTCGATTTTCACTTCAGTTCTGCAAAAAATATTTTCTACGAATTGGAGAATTTATATTCACAATTTATAACAGGGTAATTCGAAATATATCTTCTGCTCTATAAATCATTTGATTCGGTTTTGATTTTTGGGCGGAAATGAAGTGAGGTGGTTTGACACAAATAATATGGTATTGATTTATCATCACAAGCTTTTATTAAGTTTCACTAGTTGATTCGTTCGTTCGTTCGTTTGTTTGTTAGTTTGGGTCAAATCTGGCAAGTGAATTTTGACCGACTTCTAGTCGTTCGAATAATTTGAAATTCGGCAGGTATTCATAGTTCTGGTGACAATGCATCATGGATTTGTGTTTGAGAAAAAAACAAAATGGCGGCTGCAACATGGCGGACGAGATTTGTAATTATGGTCGGATTCGATTCAAAATTGCTATGTGGGGATTTTAGGGGTCGTAGGTTAGGAATTTTCTGTCAAAATCTATGAATTCAATATGGCGGCTCCAAGATAGCAGACGAGTTTTGTGATTTTATTCCGATTTGATTCAAAATTGGTATGTGGGGGTTTTCGGGGTCGAAAATTATGAAATGTTTGTCCAAATTCATGAATTCCAGATAGCGGCTCCAAGATGGAGGACGAGTTTTCTGATTATGCTCCGATTCGATTTAAAATTGGTATGCGGGGGTTTTTGGGGACGGAGATAATAATTTTTTGTCAAAATATATAAATTCAACATGATGGCCCCAAGATGGGGAACGAATTTGCTGATTACGGTCATATTTCATTCAAAATTGGTATGTGGGGGTTTTCAGGTACAGAGATTAAGATTTTATTATCAAAATCTATAAATTCAAGATGGTAACTTCAGGATGACGGATCAATTTTGTGATTATGGTCAGAGTCTATTCAAAATTGGTGTGTGGGAGTTTTTGGGGTCGAAGATCATGATTTCTTTCAGCTCAAAACTTAGAGGGAAGATACCTTATGATAATGATTTAATAAGTTTTTCTTGAAATATTTGGTTTTAAAAAGGTTGTGCGAATTGTAATAAAATTGAAACTTCGAAAAGTTGTAACTTACCAACCAATCATTGTCCACTGAAATTAATTGGTGCCTACTTTTATGAATACTTTGTTGAAATTAAATACTTTGACAAGTTCCTACTCACCAACCAATCACTACCCAATCAAATCAATTGGTACCTACTTTTATGAACACTTCGCGCGACAAGCGTTTTGAAATCCAACAATTCAACGAAAAATAATAAAATCTTTGTCAGCGATGGCTTAAACTTATTTTATAAGTTTCAGTACCCGGCTTAAATGAAAGCTTGCCTTTAAAAAGGTTTTTTATTGGTTATTTTTCAGAGTTCTTGTTTGATAATTCTGTATTCCTTGTTTATCTGCAGAGATAATGCTTTTTATATTTATTATTCTTGTGAGAGTTCCTCTGTATTTTATGCATGCTCTTCTTTTTTCTGCTATATCGGTTGTCCAATACAAAGGAGGGTGTTGTTGTCCTATGTGGGCTGTTTGGTTTGAAAGTCAATATATCTGATATAATGCTTTTTTTTAAAGAGTCTTCATGAAAGCAATTTGCAGTTCATCTGGACAAATTATCTCTTCAAATGACCTATAGATCGAGAGCCGGCAAAGAAAAACACGTATGATTACCTGAAAGCTAAAACTTTTTGAGAAGTTAGCCAGTGTTATGAATAAAAGGGCAGCGCAAGTATGACGGCCCGTAGGTAATAGCGTTGCGCTGCTCAATTTATTCGAATGAGTTAAAAAAATTATACCCTTGGGGAATGAGCTCATAGCTAATTCTTGTTTTATATTATAAACTAGATAGCCAAAGTATGAAGGAGTTGTATGTCATACAGATGCGGCGTCTCAAACTCTCCGCCATGTGTAATTTTTTTTATTTCCCATCACCGATTATGACCATTCCATACGGCTTCGGCGTCCCTAAGTACCCTCCATAGGTACTGATTCAAAGATGTCAAATTTTTCCATGTATCATAGGCACAAGTATGTCGGTCCATTTTTATGACCCCAGTGGTCCATTTTGATGAATAAATGCAATGTCATACTGATAGGAGGTATTTCAATAACCGCCATGATGAGAAAACTTCTTTTTTCGAAATATTCATAGAACAATTGGTAAGTGTTGGGAAATAATTATCCATCAATCAATGAAGACGTGATATGAAATTAATGGTCGATTTGCAACGTTTCATGAAGAATTAGGTCTAATAAAATTCATTGAATGAAATGAAATAAAGTGAATTTTGGTCGAAATACATATATTATTCATCCTCATTAGATGTTTCATTTTAGGTATATTTCAATAGAAGTACTACCTATTGGTACCGTCATCACAACAAGATTTTCAATAAATTTCGATTCATCTTCACCGATCATGGTATCCAGACCATAATATACCTTCAGTTCAAATGTTTTTATATGTATCTGTATATATATATATATATATATATATATATATATATATATATATATATATATATATATATATATATATATATATATATGGGATATAACGGAATTTGTCAACAAAGTGGAGGTCACATTGTTCAACCGGATGAAACGGAATTTGGCAAATTTTTTTTTTTCAATGTCTCAGACAAGTTCGAAGATGGTCCAAATCAGTTCAGTTGTTTCAAAAGGACGGAAGTTGAAAGATAAGAACAAATCCCAATCCTATATTTTCATACGAATATTGGCAAACTATAGGTATTTCGATAGAGCTTTATCTACAATTTTGATTCTTCTTTATTCTTTCTCTAAAATGTAAACATAAATCAAAAATCGTCGGAAATTAGTATTCATGGCAATAAATAATTTTTGTTCACCCTGTATGCTCCTTTCATTTGAAGTTTATTCGCTCATGTCAATCAGATACTATTTGAGTTTTTCTGTCGCCAACAAACAGTAGATTATTGTATTTGTACATTTCTGGAATTCAAAGTTAAATATTAGATAATATTTTTTTGAGTGATATTAAGATTAAGAATAAACTCCTTCAAGCCTTACAAGTCTCCTGGCCCAGATGAGATATTTCCTATACTACTTCAGAGCGGAGTCGAATATCTAGCACCAGAACTGTGCAGACTGTACAGGCTGAGCCTAGCATTGGGATGGCTACCTCAAACCTGGAAAACTGTAAACGTGGTTTTTATTCCAAAACCTGGACGGGACTCATACGACCAGGCAAAGGCAAATAGACCAATAAGCCTATCTTCATTTTTTTCTGAAAGGCTTAGGAAAACTGATAGATAGAGACATAAGGAAAACCGCTCTTATAGAGCGGCCTTTACATCAAAACCAACATGCCTATCTAACAGAAAAGTCATGCGAGACAGCACTTCATCAGCTTGTTTCAAGGTTCGAAGAGTCTCTAGCAAACAAAGAGATTGCACTATGCACTTTTCTAGACATCGAAGGAGCCTTCGACAACACCTCCTTTGAAAGTATGGCCTCTGCGGCCACTCGAAGAGGCATTGATGACACCACCTGCAGGTGGATACACTCAATGCTTCACAATAGACTGGTCCAAGCAAACATGTTAAAGGAAACAGAGACAGAAACAGGGGGCATACTCTCCTTCCTTCTGTGGGACATGGTTGTGGATGAACTGCTAATTTCTCTGAATAACCAAGAGTATTACTCTCAAGGGTCATTCTCATCAAAGGAAATAATACTCGAACAACCTCAGAGCTAATGCAAAATGCACTGAGGACAGTAGAGGAATGGTGCAACAGAGAGAGCCTTAGGGTAAATCCGAACAAAACAACACTGATTCCCTTCACCCGTATAAGAAACATGGGAGATCTCATACCTCCCAGACTATCCGGCGAAACATTACAAGTAGTAGGGCAGGTGAAATATCTAGGGCTGATTCTTGACAAGAAACTAACCTAGAACCCGCAGCTTCAACATGTAACCAACAAAACAAGATAACCTTCATGATGTGCAGGAGAGCTTTTGGAAAAACCTGGGGCTCAAACCGAAAGCCATGCACTGGCTCTACACAGCGGTAATAAGACCCAGAGTAACTTATGGCTCACTCTTATGGTGGCCAAAAACAAATCAAAGACAGGCAAAAGCCAACCTTGGGAAAATCCAGAGGCTTGCCTGACTCTGCATCACGGGTGCATTGAATAGCACTCCAACAGCATCCTTAACCTCGAACTCCTTGACTTACATGTTATTAGAGAGGCCAGGACGAGTGCATAAGACTGAAACAAACGAAAAACTGAAGAATCCGATCAATTGGACACACCAGAATCACTCATGTAATCAATATCGATGAACTCGATATGATTTCAGACTACATGCAACCCCTTTACTCATTCGAAAAACCATTCTAAACACGAATTGACGGTTCCGGATGGGCCGCGAGTATAGAAACACAATCAACTGCGGATATAGTCTGGTATACAGACGGCTCAAAGATAGTTGAAGGAACGGGAGCAGGAACATATGGGGCAAGGCTAAGAAGGGACTACATAATACCACTTGGCAAATGCTCCACGATATTTTAAGCTGAAACACATGCTATTATAGTTTGAATTCAGAAGAATCTAGAAAATGGTTATAGGAAAAAACACATCTACATTCCATCTGACAGTCAGAGTGCTATCAAAGCCCTCAACTCCACACAGATATAGTCTTAACTGGTCTGGGACTGCTTTCAGAACCTCATCGAGCTGGCAAAACACAACAAGGTCACCTTGATGTGGGTGCCAGGTCATGAAGGCATTGAAGGCAACGTAAAAGCCGACCAGCTAGCTAGACAAGCATCTGAAATGCCATTCACAGGGCCAGAACCTGTGCATGGGATTAGAAAAAACCGATGCAGGACCCTGATTGATGAGTGGTTGAAAAGAAGACACCAACAGTACTGGGATCAAACTGTCGGCCAAATACACACCCAAACCGAACTCTGACGGCTGACCTTCTGAACCTGAACAGAACGAAGGCACGCATAATAGTAGGTCTGCTGACTGGACACTGCGGCTTGAGAAAACACCTAAACACCATGGGAATACGCAGGGAAACCGTGGAGTGTAGGCTATGTGATGAAGGGAAGGAAACATCCTCTCACATTATCTTCGACTGTGACGCCCGCAGTAAAAGGCGACACAGAACCTTTGGAGAGATCAACCCGGAAACAGGCATGAATCCAAAGAACCTTATCAACAGGCTACTAAACCCAATTGAGGGCACAAGCCTGTTTGAATGAGGAACCACTGACGACAGAGTGATACAATAGACCCTAGCTGGTCGCAGTGCCAACCCTGTCTCCGGCTCGTCAGTTTTCAACCAACCAAGATTGAAACCCAAGTAAGTACTGTATGTATCCTTGTGTGCCGGTTATTTTTTTTTATTTCAGTCAGATTACATGGAAATATAAGGAAGAATCTAGGGAGATTTCAATTTGACCAACTTTTGATTGCAGAGGTTTATACAAAAATAGAAATTGTTTTTTTTATTTGAGCTAAATTACATAAAAATATTAAAAGCATTCCGAAAAATTTGAGCCTTTCTCAAATTTCAATTGTAGAGTTTGGGGGTTTATAGAAAAATAGAAATGATGTTTGAATTTTCCAGTGAATTAATGTCCCAGTTTTTCTGACACATGATTCGTAAGCTTGATTGATGGCTTTTTCAGAATCAATCATTAAATTCTGAAATCCACCTTTCTGACTGACTGTGCTATCGTTTTCTTTCAATTATTGAAAGAAATAAAACACAGTACCTAAATTTGAGTTATATGTTTTGTATTATTCATCCTCATTAGATGTTTCATTTTCATCGTCGCTGTCTTCATCTGATGATATGTTGTAATGAAAATCATCTAAATCACTATCTTCGTCGTCTTCCTCTCTAACCCAATCTTCAGAGTCCTCATCAGAGCTAACAGTTTCTGCAATTGTTATAAGTCGGTGACATTCAATTATATAATTATAAAAGAACTGTTAAACTATCAGTTTTGAGTTTTTGTTATTATTAGGAACTGTAATTGACATTTGCAAGTATTTTTTCTGCATGATCGTGAAATGTAATTTTATATATTACTTCGTCTTCATTTGGCTGTTCATCGTTTGGTTCAGTTGTCGCTTCGTTGCTTAGATTTTCATTTACTATCCCGTTGATTGCATAAGGCATTGCACCACCCTCGAACTAAGGAAAAGCCAAAAATATTTTAACACCGGTAATACATAATTCAATTATACAATTTCTACAACTTCACAGGATTATTCCTCCCCTTAGAGACATGATATCGGTATTGTATATATTTATTCGTATTCCAGACATTAAATCTAAAAATTATGAGTACACAGAACAAAAAAGTTACCTGATTGTGATGAAAACAAGCATTACGACAATGTATTTGGACATTATTTTCCAACCGATGCCCTATATGATCACTATAATGTTCAGTTATTGATTGCCTGATGAAATGGAGTTTATATGTTCACTATAAGGACATTGCTTAAGGACCACGATCATTGATATAATCCCCCTGAACATCGACTGGCATCAACGTATTTTGCACATCAACCAGTCAATAATATTTCTTATACTATTTATCAAAACACGTATTTTATCACGAAAGTTTTTTGTTCAATCCCTAATTGGTATTGGTACAATATTGAATAGAATTATTTCAAGGATTAGGGACATTCTTTCATGGCCTACACTGATTATTCTATCACCTAGAGTTCATTGTTAAATCACAAGAGGGCATTAACTTAATGTTTTTGTGCATTAACCTACCAACTATATTCCTCATTACTATGATTTGAAGGCATGTTCTATCAATGAGAGAACATCTTTTGATCACCAGTAAACATCCATTTACTGTTTAGGAGCATTATCGTAATGCTCGAGGACATTAATTACTGGTTGCATAACATTATCTCAGGCGCCTTGAAATACAGGGTGTTTCATAACTAGGGTGCAAAACAAACTGGGAAAATAAATATGTCTTTCCCAATCAGATAGGGGTTCAATACCCTCTAATAGATTGAAAGTTTGTTTCATTTTGTAACTGCCTGTAAGTTTCCATTGATATGCACTAGAGAACAATGTTATTCTATATAGAGAGCACCATTTCCACAATGAAGTAAATTGACAGTTTCCATAGTGGCATTCAAGAGTACTTATTGTTTAGGATACTGGAAAAATCATCAAAATTCCATTTCCAAATTATTCACTGAACTTTCAGAAAAAATAGAGATTTTATGGACAAAAACACAGACATTTCACATTTCAACCGGAAAATGTGATTAATATCAGATTAGATGTTGTACTGAGTCTCACATCAAAATATCGGTGGCAACACTTATTTATTATCAATTAAGAATCCCCCGTTCCCAGTTTCGCATCCCAGCTATGAAATATATTTTTAGTCAAGAAAATTTCAGTTTTAGAATTATGCAATAGGAAATGTTTTTCAATGGCGAAAATAAAAATCTGATTCGACGACTTCTTGGATTGCAGGAAGTTTATCCGGTCCTCCACTTCTTGGGCGGTTTTGCCTATATACAGAAATGATAACTGTGAATCACATATGGTGAACTTGGTCGTTCGAGGTTTTCCATGTATGTCCTTTTCAATAACTTTATTGGACACGAAAACCCCGTGAAGGGCCCACAGAACTGATCTCGTCTGAAAAACAAGTCAATTCGTGGCATGAAGAGACTAATATATCTCTTTCTAGTTTTTTAGAAGTGAAAAAATACAGAAATATATTATCTGATCTAATTTGACCATTATGAACTGGACAAGGAGCATGATACAAATAAAGGCCAGGGGGCTGCCGAACTCAAAATTAGTTGGACTTAATGAGGTTCGAGTATTACAGAGTTCTACTCAACCTCTTCCATTTATAACACAGTAAAATGGAAAAAATATTTTTCTCAGAAGTAACAACTAGTCACTGAAGAGTGAAAACAACCGAACCTCATTTGCTATTTGTGAATAGTGAGGTTTTTTCCTATTGAATCATGTCTCTGCAAGCATCAGATGACGGAAAAAAATTCAAGTTTTTTTAAAGTTACAATCAATCAAATATAAATCAATACAAATCAACACTGCTACAAAAAAATTGGGAAAACATTAATTATAAAAGATTGAAATGAAATGAAATTCAAAATTGCTGCAATTACCTGCCACTTAATTGTTCCTTGGGATGAAGTCATTAACTGACTTATCGAAAAAATGTTGGAAACCCCACATCAAAATATCTAAATTCTTTCACGATATGCGAGAAAAAGGCATATCGACCCATACGTTTTCAGTATTCAGTACGTTTACCTACTTAAAAGTTGAAATTGTAGAATTGCATTGCTTTTGACCATTTCACATAACCGATTTTGACTGATTCAATAAATGGTAATGGAGCTATAAAAACGATATCTCACCAGCAGATGCAAATATCTTACATGTGACCCTCAACACTGAAAACTGGTACTTCTATATAAACTCCCGTGGAACGATGAGTATCGATGTAAGTCAGAGTTAGGACAGTTCACAGAACCGTTGATACTGCGATCACGAACATGTATATTAAATTGGAGGGAAATTCGTTGATTGGTTCAAGCGTCGTTTGGGATGGAAGGGGTGGAGTGGTGGAGTTGAATCTCAGCATTCACACAAGACACTCGGACATTGATGACAAGACCAAGTACATTAGGTGATGTTGAGAATAATTGATCGATGAATTGAGTACAAATATCAATGAATGGGTGTATTGGCTAATGTTTCCAAGCATTGATAAAATGAATTCACATTACTGAGGCCATCCCCATTGAGAATTGAACCATACCCTGAGGTATTGTTACAAGGAAGTGTGATGAATAATGGTAGGGGAAAGTGGGGGAATACGGTCGTATGGGCAATTCCGGTCACTCGGCTTCTCCCACAATGAACGTGGTCACCCCGTTGAATATGTGGCGCCATCTTTTCTCGATCGGTACGAGTTGAATCCACCGGGTTTCGATTTCCAGCCTGCAGTGTGCTACATGTGGTGTAGGGATCAAGTAATTGTCAGGTTCTATTATAATATTTTGACGAACTTGAACCAACGTGAGTAATCAAATACAAAATTTTTTTGCACGTAGCCATGAGGAATATCTTGAGGGGTGACTTGTTGTTTAGATCCTGCTTTCACAGGCGCTTGAATAAAGAGGAACAATTTGTTACAGATGCCTAGGAATTATATCAAAAAAGGAAACAAAGTTGAATGGATCTCCGAGCAACTTCAAAATGCCTTGCAATTTATTGAAGAAGGTCACTCAATCCGATCATCAAGCCAAAAATTCCACATTCCATTCAGCACACTACAGGAGAGAAAATCAGAAAATAAGACAACCGCTCCACATATGGGAAGAAAAAATATGTTACTTCTGGAGGAAGAAGCTGTTCCAGTTATCAGATATTTTTCATGGTGTTAGTCCCCAACAGGTTCGACGAATTGCTTATGAATATGCAACCAATGATAATATAAATCACAACTCCAGCCATGTATCTGAAATGGCAGGAAAGGATTGGTTCTATGCTTTCTTGAGAAGGACTCCTACAATAAGTTTTCGAAAGCCGGAAGCAATCAGCATGAATAGGATAACCTTCAATCGAGAAGAGGTAGCAAAATTCTACACAAACTTGGAAACTGTAATGTCTCAGATCCAATATCTGCCAAACCAAATAAACGAAGTCGACGAGACAGGCATATCGACCGTTCAAGACCTGGAACCATTGTTGCCACCAAAGGAAAAAAACGTATTGGCTCTGTAACAAGCTGGAAGAGAGGCAAGACAGTTATTTGTTGCATGAATGCAGCTGGAGGATACATACCTCCATTTTGTATCTCTCTCCGGAAGAGGATGTCTCAGCTTTCATCGGAAGGTGGACCTCCCTGTGCTGCTTATGAATGTTCCCACAATGGCTGGTAAAACGGAGAGTTATTTTACTAGTGGATTGAATACTTCATGCCATATTCAAAATGCAGCAAAGAGAACTCTGGTCTATTGATATTAGATAATTATAGTAGCATCACATTGCGAACAATTTTTGTAGAGAACATGGAATCTGCATATTGTCCTTACCACCACATCATCACACAGAATGCAGCCCCTGGATGTCACCCTATACGGGACACTAAAAGCTGCTTTTTGCAGAGAATGTGATCTTTCCATAAAGTCAAAGGCGTTGGTGGAAATAATACCCTATGATTCGGCAGAACTTTGCAATAAAGCCTATTCCAGAACTACTACCATGGCTATCGGAATTTCCGGCTTTCAAGCAACTGGAATATATCCAGTAAATCCCAATATATTTACCGATGAAGACTCTCTAGTGGAAGATACTTTTCATTAACCGAAACGGTGTTGAAGAAATAGTTATGGTTGATGATCTCGACTCTTCTCTGGATGATTCCATCAATGCAGGCTTATCAACATCAAGTTAAGATGCAGCTCCAACCAATAAAGAAATAACACCGTTAGAGCCAAGAAACACCATTGCTTCAGCTCCGTCTGGTTTTTCAATTAGAAGTTCTCCAAAACTATTTCCTGTTCCCATGAATAACCTCATTGAGTCGGATCCTTCCACCCTCAAAGATTCCAAACAACCATCGAATAGTCTGGAATTAACTTAACAATTTCACAATCTGTTGCCAGTCCCTTCTACTAGTTCTACAAATGAAAGATCAATTAGTCGAGCTAAACAAAATTCGCAGATATTAACCGAGAGTCCTCTTGATACACAATTGGAAGAACAGGCGGAGAAGAAAGAAGAGACAATAAATAAAAAAAAAAGATAGGAAAAGAAAGAAACCACGGACGATATTCAAGAAGAAGGGATTTGAGAAGAATTTTAAGAATTTTTTGCAAAGCGATTCATCAGATGAAGGAAATATAGACGAAAAAACTCTGTGTCAGGACGATGAATTGAATGACACGGAGAGCAAACAACGCAATGAAACCTGTCTAATTTGCGAGGAATTTGGGAGTTATGGTACCGGTGTATTGTGTGCGGCCGTTGGGTTCACGAGTTATGTAGTGGTTGGGATACTGCTGAGAACTACAAATACGATATTTGCATTCGAAAGTGAAACCTTTTGTGTCCTTTTTATTATTCATATAATTGTTTTTTTATTTTTTTGATAACTAATTGTTCATTTCGTTTTTAAAGTTAGGACTTGTTCTCTCATAAGTAGGTACTTACATTATTACCTTAATAAACTCTTCTGATCAATGTTGTTTCATTATTTCCTCAAGAAGTGCGATCCTAATGACAAAAAGTATTGAAAATTGGCTGATCGTCATTACCCACAGAGTGGGGGAATACCGGTCAAAGGCATGACATTGGTCAGGTTCTAGCTCCCTTTTTTGCAGTACATTATTTTGGATCAAGAAGTATCACACAGTCTAGCGTATAAATGAGTCTATCTCCTATGCTATTTACATGTTACAGAAAAGTAATATTTTCAGTTTTATATGTAATTTGGCTTAGCTGACCGCCATTCCTCCACTCCACTCTACATAGTATTAATAACCTCACGTTCGTTTGCAAAATGCATTTGTTTCCTTGCAATAAGGCAGATTTTCACTGTGGAAATGATTTCAAAATAACATTAATCGTGAAATTACGTTATTGTGATGGACATGGCCACCTTATTGTAATGATTTCGTTGATTATTTAATCACAAAAATTGACTGATTTTCATTATGTTTGGTCTTTGCCTCGAAGAAAAATACTTTGGGACAATTATTTTGCAGTCAATCAATAGGTCATTAATCCAATACTCTTTTCTGTGTATGGTACTTCCCTGCTGGAAATACCTCATAAAACCAAATGAAATCTCGTAAAGATTTTATGAAATTTTAGCATTTATTTATGAGGGATGGTGGTTTTTCATGAGGATGGATGTATTGAAGCCCTTATATATTTATTTGGTTAAACCAGTTCTACCAGAAACCAGTTTTTATTAGAAATTCCACATAAAATCGATATGTGACTCTGTAAGGATCTATGGGAAATGATTTTCAAGAACTTCAAATATAAATTCATTTATATAATCTTGAGAGATTTTATGAGGTTAGGTTGGATTGGGAAATCTATGAGTAATTCCATATGAACTCGACAATTGGTTCAATAAGGATCTATAAGTATGATGGAATATTATTTTTCATATTGTTAGTAGTTTTTGTACATTTGAGGGATAAATATCTATGATAAATTCCGCATATTGCCTCTAATAGTATATTACATATCAAGTGTCGTAAAAAGCATATCACGCACGAATGGAAAAATGGGTGCGTTATTGCTTCACAACACGCAAAACGCACTATACTTTTTCTAAGACTCTTATTTACTGGGTGGTGCGTTTGTTTAAGCCTTAAGTAATAAGAAAATGAAGGTTACTAACGTAGTTTATAGTTTAATTTTCAACAACAACAAACCAAATCTGAGAAAATATAGATGTATACTATAGAGTATATGAATGATGAATTTAAGAAATTAAATTTGTATGTACTTAACTAATAAGTAGAAATTATCAATTATTATTATAAGTGGTATTGAAATTATTAATGGAATTTTTACAGTTTTTATTAAAATGGGAGCATTTGATTTTTCCGATAAATTATTCATTGTTAAAATATTTGACGAATTCTCAATATCATTATTTATAGTCTACGTAGATGGTAAATTTATTGTTAATGGATTGCAATATTTTTTCAGAAAATGCTGTTTTGTTTACAGTAGATTCGTATACGTATCCTTCTGCTTCGGTAGGAGACTTCCACCCACCGAGTCGTTTCAGCGCCATTAAATCACCCCTTGCGTCGACCCAAATGGCAGCAGAAGTCCTCCTGGAGCAATGACCGGTGTACAAAGCAGCATCGGGCAATTTCAAGTACTCTGCAATTTTTTCGGCACTGCTCCTAGATTATTTATTCCCACTACTTGTCTTGTTAGTTTTCCATTTTGATAATTTAGGAAAAACCCACTAATACTGGTCCCCTTCAAATCATTTCTCATTTCCATATATTTCTTGCAGATATTGTAGAAAATTCCAGAAACAATGAACGATCTACATATTTTATTTTCCATATCAGAAATTCTTATTGTAAGTTTTTCCATAAATCTTCTAAATCACTTGTTTTCATATTTTTGAGTTCTTGTTTTCTTCAAGCCCTAGATATTCCAATAATAAGGGCTATTTTTATGAAGAGGAATTCCCAATCCGGAGCTTCTCGCAATTCTTTTTTAATTTCTTCCGCCGTAGGAATTTTTTATTTTTTCTTCGTGTACCCGTCGGGCTGCCTCTTCAGATGAGTTTTTAATTTTTTATAATTTTCTATATGTATAAACATCGTGCCTTATATTCAACGTAGTTCGTAACATCGAGTATATTGCCCATAGCGGGAAGGGTTTAAATGTTTTGGCCAAATTATTAAAATAGGAGAGCAAAACATTTTTGGAGTTATCCATACTTCATTCCATAAACTTTTGATAAGCCTCTTCATCTATCCTTTGATTTTTGCGGCAGAATATCTTCAATATCGGAGTTGCTCATATTTTCAGACATACAAAGAATACTAATAAATTAATGATCAGTTTATAATTTATTGAATATCGATCTGAACTTCAAATCTCAAATAATGGCAATGTCACTGTCAAATATTTAAAACGCATGACAAATAAATGTCACGATTTGAGTGGTTCAAGGCTAACTTGTTTGTTATATTAGGCATCATAACTCACAGTTGTGCGTTTTTATTCTTTAGGCCCAGTTGTGCGTACGAATGGATTCACTTATAGAGTGAACTGTACGTAAAACAATGTTTACTAATATAAAAGTAGAAAAAAGAAATATTCAGCCTATGGAATGGTTTTTATTCGGAAGTATATATCTAGCGATTTTCTCTCAGGCCTCAGAGAGAGATAATCGATAATTATGTTGGCAGTAAAATCATCTGACGAAGCTATTCATAAAATATGTGAAGCACCGACATAACCTTAATCTAGACCGCTAGAGGTCATATCACAACCACTCGAAAAATTCATCCAAATAGAATTTACGTGAACGTGTCTGCGCAAAGCGCAGAAAGCACAAATAATGTCATTTCAGACATTGACATCTAACGAGGAGCCATAATGTGATTTTGAATCGTTACAGACACAGAATGCGCATGCTCTAAAAGCTCTTTGATATCTTGTAATTGGATGTATTCTCATCATACGGATCATCAGCCTGAATTAAGGTTATGTCGGTGGTGTGAAGTGTGAGTGATGGGTGATAGAAATAAAATATTAATCTGGAATATCTTGGGTAAGTATACTTTTTGTCTATATTTTATTCACATATACACAATAATTTTTGCAATCGGGAAAAATAGATAAATTTTATATTTATATGGCTTGTCATTATGATTTGGAAGTTGTATTTTCATCTGGTGCACACGAATCTGCGAACAAAATTTCGAGCTAAGAGTTACAGCCGTTTAGTTTCATTAATTTGGGTCTTTTTTACCTTCATTTTCGTGATTAAGCCGCTTAAATATAACATAACGGTTATATTTCAGTGAATAAAATACAAAGGAATGATTTCGGGTTGAAATTTGACGTTACTGAAAAACAAGCGTCTGGCGCGGGCACATTCTCCAAGGCTCCAAAACCAGGAAGCGTGGTTTAAAATTGCGTGATTTTGAAAAACCAGCAGTTGGAGCTAAGGAAATTGATATGAAAATTAAAATAAAAAATTATTAGTATAATAAAATAATTAATAAAAAAACCTTTTTAAAAACGAGCTTCTATTCAAATACCCTTGAAAGTACAAAATAATTGCTGTGGACGTGTGATGCAGGTCATTCCCTGAGTTATAGATTCAAGAGCTTGTCGCGCAAAGTTTTCATTCTGAATACAGATGCGACAAGCTTTTGAATCTATAACTCACGGAATAACCTACCTAATCGGACCATAATCACAGAAATCGTCGGACATCTTGAAGCCGCGATTTTTATTTCATGAATTTTGTCAGAAAATTCCTAATCTTCGACCCTGAAAACCCCCAGATACCAATTTTGAATCGAATCGGACCATAAACACATATCTCGTCCGCCATATTGGAGCCGCCATTTTGTTTTTTTTTCTCTAACAAATGCATAATGCATTGTCCCGGGAACTTTCAACACCTGCCAAATTTCACGTTGATCGAACAACTAGACGTGGGTCAAATTTACCTTCAGCTATTAGTGAAAATGACCCTAATTTCATTTGTATGTACACATCTTCCAATGTACATATTATTTTATATCTTCCTTATTATTTTTTATCTTTCTTCCAGGTGAATTTTTTTTTGTAAATAATAGTTAAAAAAAATATCAATCTGCGGTACCTAAAAATGGGGTGAGTTGATTTTTTTCAGAAAAATGTATTAGGTAATAAAATGTTTATTCAGGGGAATCAGAAAATATATTCATGGGAAAAATGAAGATTCTGGTAATGATTAATCTTGCGATGCATTTGGGCCTAACAACTGCAGTACACCAAGTAGAGAATTAGCATCGGAGATTGAAAAAATTTTAATAATTCAAAGAGAATATGAACAACAAATAAAAAAACGTCAAAGGGATGTTAACAATATAATAGAGGTTATTTTGAATCCACTTTCTTTTATCTTATTACAGTGTAACACAAATGAACTCTTTTTAGCATTAGTTGATAGAGATAATGTGGGAATAGGTGTTGTAGTGGATGATGAGGTAAAGTTTTGTTAGTAACTTTCAGAATTTTTGATTTGCAGGTGCACATTAATTGAAAAAATAACGCCGATATAAATTAGTTTATTTACTTTCTATCAAAAAAGAAACAATATTGAAAAAACATAGTTACAAAAATTCCTTAAAATTTAAAACTACATATATATATATATATAAAATAAAATATTTTTGATCCAAACACCATTAGAAACAAGTTTAGCATCTATACGTATGGAGGTGGTTTAGAATACCTCATGGTGAATCCTGCCTGTCGTAAGAGCGACTGAAGATAACCGTAGGTGGACAGATGGTCTCATCGCCCGGTGGAATACCACCATATCGACTTTGTGTGCTGTGACATGGACCATTCCATGTTTCATGTTCGGTCGATGCTTTCCGGTCTCCCTCTTTCCTTTTCCCCAATTCCTCCTTTATTTTCAGGTGCATCCTAAGTAATAATGATGAAGTCTCCTAGAGTAAAACACTCCGGAAGTAAAATACCTCTCCATTCGGATTTCCGGGCGAGAGGTACTCGAGGGGACTCAACATTAAAAATTAATTTTTGCAACATCCGCGGACTCAACAAGAACATCAATGACGTCCACCATCACCTACAGACGGAAAAACCGGATATTCTGGCTCTAACAGAAACACAAGTGAACTCGTCCACCAACAAGGTCCATATGCTTTGTCCTGGTTACGAACTCCATTCTCGATTCAGGTTCAAAGGTGGAGTCTGCCTTTACGCCAAGGCTAACCTTTCATGCCAGCGTGAAGAGAGTTTGGAACCGAAAGACTTTGATGTGATGTGGTTCAAGCTATCTGATACCAAACTGACTAAGTTCCTCTGCTGCCTTTACCTATCACCTAATGAACCTTCATATAACGACCTCTTTGAGTTTTTATCACTCAAGCTGGACTACATTCAGGAGAACCATCCAACAGCTGAAACCATAATCATGGGAGACTTTAATGTACATAACGCTGCCTGGCTCAAATTCTCTAACAAAACAGATGATGCAGGTCGTCAAGCCGAGGCCTTCGCCATCACTCATGGTCTAGAACAACTGGTCGAGCTACCAACCCGCATCCCTGATGTCAACAACCAGTCTGCCAATACACTAGATCTTTTCCTCACCACCAATCCTGACCCGTATAGAATAGAAGTTTGTGCCCCACTTGGAAACTCTGACCACACCCTCATCTCCACAATATGCTCTTTCCATTTACCATCGAGCTGCACAATACCACCCCGTCTCATGTGGCATTACAATTCAGCCGACTGGGAAGGTCTTCGTATGTTTTTCTCAGCGTTTCCATGGAAGAGAGTTTGTTTCTCTTCAGTAGATCCAACACAATGTGCTGAGACAATTTCTGAAATCATCATGTTGGGGATGCAAACTTACATACCGAATACCGAAAGAAGACCATCATCCGATAAGACCTGGTTTAACAGAAACTGCTCTAGAGCTGTGGCTTCCAAACAGGCAGCATACCATCGATAGCTAAAATATCCGGGCCCTGAGACCAGAGCAGCATATGTCGAGGCTAGAGGCATATGTAAAGAGACAATAGAATGCTCAAAAGATGCCCACAAAGCTAAAATAAGATCAAAACTTGCTGAATGTCCTAACGGATCTCGTTCATTTTGGTCTTTCGCCAAAGCTGTGGGAAGAAACTTCACTTCCAGCTCATTTCCTCCCCTAACCAAAGAAGATGGAACACTAGCAACGACTGCCCAGGAAAAAGCCAATATCTTTGCGCACCTATTTGCTGGAAATTCCACTCTGGATTCATCGGGAAAACAACCCCGAACATTACACCTATTGACAGTCACATGCCCGAGATCACCTTTCGCCAACGTACTATCAGAAAGATTTTGCTGGGTCTCAACACCAACAAAGCCTGTGGATCTGACGGAATCCCGCCGATTGTTCTCAAGAAATGTGCCCCCGAACTAACACCTGTTCTTTGCAAGTTGTTCAACCACTCTTACAATTTGGGGGTATATCCGTCCAATTGGAAAATTGCAAGAGTACAGCCAGTCCCTAAAGAAGACAAAAAGGCCCTACCTAGCAACTACAGACCTATCGCACTGCTATCTATTATTTCAAGGTCATGGAAAAGCCATCAACATCGAGCTCATGAAATATCTGGAAGACTCAGGAATTGTCAACGATAGGCAATATGGCTTCCGCCATCAGAGATCAACTGGTGACCTGCTCGCTTACGTCTCACATATATGGCAGCTATCTATTGAAAAGTATGGAGAAACTTTAGCTGTGGCATTAGATATCTCCAAGGCGTTCGATCGAGTTTGGCACCAGGGACTCCTCGCCAAGCTTCCGTCTTATGGCTTGCCCCCTCAACTGAGTTCTCTGCTTGCTAGTTTTCTCTCAAACAGGTCTCTCCATGTAGTGGTCGATGGAGTTTCATCTGACACTCTACTCATAAATGCTGGTGTTCCGCAAGGATCCATTCACGCACCAACACTATTTCTACTTCACATCAACGACCTGTTGAAAGCAACTTCATGTCCAGTACACAGCTTTGCCGATGATAGTACCCTCCATACCGCTTTCTCTTCCAGGGCCCCTATATCAGCCCGTGAAACCAGAAATGAACGAGGAAGAAATGTTAATAATATAAATATGGACTTAGCAACAATTCTCGAATGGGGATCTAATAACTTGGTAGAATTCAATGCAAACAAAACACAAGCATGTCTTTTCTCTAGAAAAGCCGATCTCACTGTGCCTAACATAACTTTGTCAGGAGTAACCATACCACTGAAGCCATCCATATCGATTCTTCGTATTACTATCAGCAATAACCTTTCCTGGGAAAATCACGTGAGGTCCATTGCCAAAAGTGCATCCCAAAAACTTGGTTTTCTGTTTCGTGCCAAGAGCTATTTCACCCCCAGTCAGCTGCTTATGATCTATAAGGCACAGATCCGACCTGTCCTGGAATACTGTTCCCATATTTGGAGTGCGGCACCTAAACATATCCTGAGGGTATTGGATTCTGTCCAAAAAAGGGCAATTCGTCTCGTAGGTGATGCCTCGCTTACAAACTCGCTCACTTGTCTGGAACACCGTAGAAAAGTTGGCGATTTGTCTCTATTTTATAGATATTTTCATGGGCGATGCTCTTCTGAAATATCAACAATCGTTCCTGCTTTGGCAGTCTCTTCGAGATCAACCCGTCAAGTTCAGTCATCACACCCCTTCGTGGTCACTTTGGAGACCTGCAGAACATCACTTTCCAAAGACTCGTTCATCCAACGAACAGCGAGGCTTTGGAACTCATTGCCTAGGGAGGTGTTTCCCGAGGCATACAACCTTCAGAAATTTAAGAAGAACACCAACTCCTACCTTCTTTCCCTAGGTTTCCACGATGTTCTCTGAACATTACAGGATATCCCTTTTCGTGGGAACCAGAACATAAAAAAATAAAATAAAAAATCTAGATGTGTAATTTTAAAATTCAATTCAACTGTTAAAGCAAACTATAATCGTAAAGTTGAACTCCTGACCACCGGTGAAAAAGTTTCAGTGTAATTTACCCCATATTCTTGGGTAAACCCTTCGGCAACTAGCCTAGCTTTATAAATAATATCACCATTAACATCAGATTTCGTGTTAAAACCCCATTTACAAGAAACAATACTATTGTTATCTTCAGGTTTATCTACCAAATTCCAAACCTGATTCTTCATCATTGCTCCATACTCCCTTTTCATTGCCTCCTTCCATTTGTCAGAGTCAGGAGAGTTTATGGCTTCTTGGTAAGTAGAAGGACAGGAGCGCTCTGCGGTGAAGTAGAGATCATACCCTGGAAAGGTTTTATCACTCGTCCTCTTGAGCTGATTCTCAAATCATCAAAAGATAGGTCAATTGCGTGTGAATCTGTTGGTTGATCAGATTCGGGATCATCACTTGACTCCTGAATTCCACTGGCTGATATGGATGGATCATCCATCATCCCACTATTTGAAGGCAGTTCAGGAAACATTTCATTTTCCAAAGAAATATCAGGACTATTGTCAGACACCTCAGTCGAACTAGATGCAATCTCAGACAACTATTTTCTTGCGTAGATCCAAGAATACTATCAAAAATTGATATTCTGAGTGGTTCATTACCATTTTCTTCAGGAAATGAAAATCAGTTTTCAAAAAATTCAACATCTCTTGATATTCTAATGTCACATGGATTCTTAGGGTTGAACAAACCATATCCTTTCGTTGTTTCAGAGTAGCCAACAAAATGATAAGATTTGCCTTTTGAGTCCATTTTTTTTCGTAATTGCTTCGGCGTTTGAGCAAAAGCAAGGCATCCAAACACTCTCAGGTGTTCCAGGCTGACCCTTTTTTTTGACCACAACTCTTCAGGGGTTGATCCTTGAATCGCTTTATGTGGTGAGCAATTTTTGAGATACACTGAAGTGTTGACAGCCTCAGCCCACATCTTTTCATCACATTTTGATTCTTGCCTCAAACATCGAGCTTCTTCAACAATTGTACGGTTGGTCCTTTCAGCAACAATATTCTGTTCAGGGGTATACTGAACCGTTTTCTGATGAATGGTACCTTTTGAATTTAAGAAATCTGTGAACTGTCGGCTTACAAACTCTGTACCGTTGTCTGATCTCAGGATCTTGATTTGGCGTCCTGTCTGGTTCTCAACCATGGCAGAAAAAATCCTGAAGACATTCAGAACCTCGTCCTTCCTCTTCAAAAAATAAGCAAAAATTTTTCGACAATGGTCATCAACCAATACAAAAATGAATCGTGCACCGCTCCATGATAGTGTGGACAGTGGGCCAACTATGTCGGTGTGAACTAGATCCAAGAGTCCTTTCGAACGACTTCCACCCATTGATTTGAATGGTTTTCTCGTCTGCTTGCCAAGGACACACTCTGTACATTGTTTTTTTTTTTTTTCATGAAAATCGATGCCTGTCGCCAATCCATTTTTCAGCAGATTCATGCTGATTCTATTCAAATGCCCAAGCCGACGATGCCACAGTTCTTGTGATTTTTCATTGACTGTACAAACGAGAGATTGTTCTTGAACTACACTGCCATTCGCCTCAAAATTCTCGTCATTATAAATTTCCCATCCTCCATTGTTAAAGACAATTGTGTGACCCTTTTCAGTGATTTTGCTGACTGAGAGCAAATTGGTGTGTAGGTCAGGCACATAAACAAAATCTGCCACTTCCTTAGGTCCCAAGGAGGTGTTAATCAATGAATTACCAGTAACTACAGATTCTCTGATTATTTGCGACTGTAATATCACATGAGAAATTTTCAATGAAATCTGTTAAAAATTCCCTCTGAAATGTCATGTGGGACGTAGCCCCTGAATCCACATATCATGTACCTACCTTAGATGAAGTACATAATACAGTTTGTAAGGCCTCATTCCCATCCTTATTTTTATTTGATTTGCTTCTCTGTGAATTCATTGACTTCTTTGACTCACCTTGGTTTGAATCTCTATTCTTGTTTGTTTTTCGGCAATTCTTCTTGATGTGTCCAGGCATCCCACATCCGATACAAACAAAACTGTTCTTGAAAGTTTTATTACGGTAATTGGACAACAATGCACTATCTTTATGTTGATCCTTTAAGTCATACTTATAATCCAGCAGCAACTTGGATTTGATCGATTCACTGGGAGTTTTCTGTCCAGAGTTTTCGATGGCCATTACCATTGGGTCATATTCGGAAGTCAACCCACTTGATAAAATAACCCCTAAAAACTCGTCTTCTATCGGTGAGTCCATGTCTGATAACTTTTGGGAAATGTTCATCACTTCGTTCACATAAGCATCCATCAAAGCGAAATTTTCAAGTCTCACTCTAACTAATGCACGAAATAGACTCAATCTTCTGTAAAGTCCTTTGCCTTCAAAGGCAGTTTGAAGGTTTTCCATGCCTCTACTGCTCTCTCAGCATTCCTTACATGTGAATAACAATTTGGATTCACCATAGGACATATTCTCGCAAGAGCCTTTCGATCACGACCTCTTTTGTTGGACTCATCAATCGTATCACCCTCCGGGTATCCTTCAATACAGAACCATAAGTCGTCATGGACTAGCGCCATCCTTATACCAAATTTCCAATCATTGTAGTTTTCCCGGCCTGTTAGCTTTGCAAAAGCCAAATTTACACCTCCTGCTTGGTCACTCATGATGATTTCAATAAATACCAGCGAGATTATGTAATTTATCTCTAAAGTAAGATTTCTCCAAAGCAGTTCGAAAACGTGAACGGCGGGATCCTTACTTCTGCAACTTTTCATAACAACAAAGCCATTTCTTGCACAAATATTTATTTTTGTACAGTCTGGGCCCAAAATCTTTTAGATTTTTTGATTTGCAGGTGCACATTGTTTGAATAAATAACGCCGATAAAAATTAGTTTATTTACTTTAACTTTAAACAATAATTTTTATGTATGATGTTTTGCGACGTTACTGGTTGCTGTAGCTTGGAGTTGGTTGGTAAAAGGTCAAAATAACTAAAAGCACCATATCTGTTCTCGACGTTTCGACGATAAATTCATCATCAGGGCACTACAAAGGGGATTGTGATTATTACTCTAAATGAATAATGAGGAAACAACAGCGTATTGTAAGGTAAATGGTAAAAAGGGCAAATAAGTTAGTAAATTATATACTCTGTAAATAGCTCTCAATTAATGTGGATAAAATTGTTGAATTGAAAAACAATATAAACAGAAGAAAATCTAGGTAACGGGATACTCGTAAGAACAGTAGGTTCCTTGTAATAAATCATGTTGAAGGGACATTTGTATATTTAGGATTCTTCTTGTTTGTGTATATGAAAAATTCATTTGTTTCGGTGAATAACTTTGGAGTTTTTTCCTGAATAGAGGCATCCAGTGTAGATTGAAAGAGGCTGGTTTTTTCTTGTTTCATGCTTTCTTCCGACTTTTCACTGTATCATAGGCGTGCATGATTTGTCATTGTTGTGGTGTTTTTGATTTGAATATTAGATACCTAATCTTATACGTATCTAATAACCAAATGAAATGCAGCACAACAATGACAAATCGGGCACGCCTATGATCCACATACTTTATCAGTGAATAGCCTCTTTCAATCCACACAGGATGCCTTCATTCAGAAAGAATTTCTCACGCTATTCACCGAAACGCATGCATTTTTCATATACACAAACAAGAGGAACTCTAAACATATATACATCTATATATGTAGATGTCCCTTCAACAGATTTTATTACAAGAAACCTACTGTTCTTGTGAGTATCCTGTTGTTATCTTATTTTCGTTTTGGTTATATGGTTTTTATATTTTTAATTTTACTATTCAAACTACGGTCATGTAGAGCTATTTACAATGTATGTAATTTACTAACTTATTTGCACGTTTTACCATTTACATTAAAATCCACAATCCCCTTTGTAGTGTAGTGTAGATGACTTTATGGAAGTCGAAACGTCGGCAACAGAACTATAGTAATTTAAGTTATTTTGACCTTCTTCCAACCAACTCCGTAGCTACGATAATTTTTATTATAAATATATCTCTAGAATAAATTACATTGGGATCTTCTTTGTAGTTGCATTGAGAAGCCTCAGACCAGATCACCAGAGGAATGTTTTCGCAGAGCAACTTCAATAGATATTTCCATTGAGCCAAAATCATGATGTCTCCTTTCAATGCCAATATGATTGGTTTATAAAGGATGTTTCTGTAAAAGAATCTCTGAAAAAATATTCCCGCAGGAGCCAGCCTCAGACATATAAGGCACTCTGATCTAGTTTCTGAGGATTATTCAGCAATGCACATTTGATCGATGAATGAAGCGCATAAAATATAAGAATTTCCTCATAGAGAGTTATGAGGAAATTCCAATAAGAACCTATGAGGATATCTCAATAGGAACCTATGTGAAAATCACAATAAACCTAAGAGGAAATTGCTATACAAACCTGAGGAAATTTATGAGGGATTCTCAATAAGAACGTATGAGAAATTCCCAATAAGAACCTATTGGGAATTCCTGTTGCAATTACCAATATGGGACTGATAGGTCCTCAAAAGTTTTTTATATAAGTTTTTGTAACGTATTTTCAGCAGTGTTTTGCCTATTATACATACCCTTGTAAGAATTTTACAACTTTAAAGATTAATTTCTCACGTTCGAGACATCCAATCGGTATGGCAGTTAAAGACTCGTCTTGTAGACATTAAAATCAATCGATACAGGTTTTTTCAGCTTTATACCAATGTTACATGGACGGGTGAAAAATTTGACATCTTTGAATCAGTATGGCGGGTACCTAGGGACACCGAAACACTATGGCATGGTCATAATCGGTGATGATAATTTTGTTTATAACATTGGGTGAAAAAATTAGCTCTGAGCTCCTATTTCAAGAAAGCATCAGAGAAATTACAAGTTTAATTGTATATAACGGACAGTCTGAGACGCCGCATCGGTATGGCATACAACTCCATCATATTTGGCTATCTAATTTATAATATAAAACAAAAATCAGCTTTGAGCTTGTTTTTTACACATTCAAAAAATTGCTCAGCGCAATGCCGATACCTACGGGCCGCTATACTTGCACTGCCCTGTTATTTATAACATTGGCTTACTTCTCAAAAAGTTTCAGCTTTGAGCTGATCATACTTGTTTTTTTATTGCTGGCTCTCGGTCTATTACTGACGTCTCATGGGCACAACTTTTCAATATGTGGATAGGTACCTACTTGATCGATTCCTGTGCGCTTCTTTTATTCTTCATATTTTTTATTAAATCGAGTAATTCATCTTCTGTTACCGGTCTATAAACGGCTATTCACTTCTGAAAACCACTTATCTCATACAATAGAAATTAAAAAATATCTCAACTGAAAGGGTCCGCATTTGATGATTTTTTCTCCCAAGTATTTATCATTAGGATGTATTTACTATCAGACGATCGTATGTCAGATAACAGATACACAAGAATGTAACTTTTTTTAACATCAAGATACTCTGATTAACCACGAATTATATTTTGCATTATTCCTCACGCTCTTATTCTGAAAAGTAACGCAAGTTTAATTTTGCTTGGCATTCGGTGATGCCGCCACGTTATTCCCGCGATTACATCCAATTATTTTTCTGGTGATTTTATATATCCTCAGACAATTCTTATACTATCGATTATTACGAGTTCAGCCAGACTATTGAATTTCCACTAATGGTGAAGATACATTATTTTGTGTGGTTGATTACAGATTTAATAGTTTTTCATTCCCGTGATTCAATTTTATTACAATTACCATTGTTATTGTATTGCCAATTAACAATATGATCAAATCTGTCGTGAAATCAGTGAAAACGTTATGAGAGTTATTAGACATATAAACAGAGTGTTGTCAATGTCAACATATAGAATCGTCAATGTATGTGATTCAAGCAGAAAGTTGTGAAATAACAATGATATAAAACTAACTTATCAAACTGATCCCATTACTATAACTGCAAGTATTTATTATATAATTATACCAATATCATATCCAATTTCCAGATTTTTTTTTAAATGTCATCAATCTCAAAAAAAAAACAAAAAATGTCAATACTAGAGAAGAGGCGCGTCAAGGAACTGAACACTTCCTTTTTCATTTTCCACTACACCCCTTCTTGTCGTTATTAATATATAACTGCATTACTTCTATATATTTCATCTCAATATTCTTCCAATAATTTCTGTAATTTTCAACATTTCTACATGTTCAACTTTGAAAAAAATATTTTTGAATCCCTTCAATAATTTATTGAAAACTTTTCGAATTGTTTTGATCTTTTTTTTTTTTAACTTCATTGACTCAAAACCCAGACAACCTCCAGTGGTATCCACTATAGGTGATCACCTCAGTTGTTTTAACGATTCCCTGAGCAGGCTAAATAAATTGTAGATTTTTCGGGACGAAACTCCACTCGGAAATTCATCTGAGCGGCTTAATCATTTCCCACTCTCGTATGTCGATTGATTGTTTAGTTGCCTGTGATACTTATACTTCGACTTTGGAGAAAAAGGCATTGATTTTCCAACATATAGATGTAAAAAGTGATTGAAACATATTAATCGCCAATAGAAATCATTATCATAGGTTCACCATATCTGACATTTACTGTAGTCATTAATAATAATATAGTACTCCAGTGAAACATGTTAATTAACAAATTTAATCACAACAATACTTTTACTTGTTATAACAATGAATGAATGGTGGTAACTGTCTGCCTCCAAGCAATTCTGCATAATTGAACTTTCAGTTTATTTAGATTGAAGCTTTACGTTTTTATTCCGTTAATACCTTATTGAATCCGCATTTGTTTTTGTTTGTTTATTCATCAATTTCCGGTTGAACTCTCGTGGTCGTTATCAATCACGTAAACTTCCTACCTCTGTTATTCAGACAATCGACGTGTTAACCCTGAAGAATTGACTCGATTTTAGGATGATTTGAACTCAAATTTCATTTATTAACACTGGCATTCACTGTAGAATGAATGACCTAACTGATTTCACTAGATGGCCTACATGGCACCATAATTCCACTAATCAACTCTTGAACTCTACATTTCAAGAACTGAATATGGTCTGAGCCGTACTGCTTCGATTGATTGCAGATTTAAACTCACCATTTACATCAAATGTTCACCAACGAACTCTCATTATATTTATCATTGCGGAGGGATTTGATGTCGTATGAATGAATATCAGTATTATTCTTTTATCACCCAATTATTATTTAAGGTTTCGACTATTTCTTGAACGGAATTAAAATAACAAAGTTCATATCTGTAGTAGCAGGCAGTTGTCATACTTTGTAAAAAACCGTCAGATTGTTTTCGTTTTCTAATTATTAATTTAAATGGATTAGCGTCCCTTTGGAAATGCGTTATCGTTATTTGATTCTTGTATAATAATCTTGAAAATATTGAAACCGTTTTTGTTACTTGTATTTTAATCAGTAAATATTTCTCATCTACAACAGTTGGCCCCCTGGTTACCCTTCACTATAACTATATTTCGGTGATATTATGTATTGACACATTCTATAATAATTAACTAACATATTTTTCATTGATCGGAAACAGTAGGACTTATTTTTGAAAGTTTTATACAGTGCTAGTCAAAAGTCCCCTCCCCCCCTCGTATCTTTTGAACGGGTATACTTATAATAATGAAATTTGGAGGGTGGAAATAAATGGATGTAGGCTTCTCAACTGGTCATAACAGGTGACGCAATAGTCATAAATGACGTCACAAGGCCACTGTGACCAATAATTTTAAATGGGACCCTATGGCAAGTGACAGCTCGTTTGGAAGGTATTGAAAATACCTATTCAGTCATACCAATTTTGTTTGGGTTTCGGCTGATTTTGATTGATAAATTGAAGAAATACGAAAATTATAGTTTCGCATTTAATTAATGAAGATTTAAGAACCAGTTCTTATAATAAGTGTTCAAAATGTGCTCCATCTACTTCCTGGCAGTAATGCATCCTATTGCTAAACTCTTGTCGTACTCGTCCCAGTGTGTCAGCGGAAATTGCCCTACATTCTTCAACAATTCGTAGTTTCAGAATGGCAATACTGTCAGGTGCTGTAGCGCAAACCTTAGATTTCAAGTACCCCATAGAAAAAAAATCTAATGGTGTAAGGTCCGGTGACCGAGCTGGCCATTCGATCGAACCTCGTCGTCCAATCCATCTACCACGATATTCTTCATCTAGGTAACGTCTTACTGCACCGTAATAGTGTGCAGGAGCACCATCTTGTTGAAACGTTATTTCCAAGTTGTCGAATTCATCTGGATTATCTTCTAGAATTTCAAGAATTAACGCCTCAATATCATTTTGTAACATCTCCAGATACAATTCACCGGTTAAGTAAGCATTGAGAAAAGAGGCCCAACTATGTGGTTTCCCAAAATACCTGCCCAAACATTTACTTTTTCTGGAAATTGAGTATGTTTTCACGAAAGATGTGAGGATTTGTGTCACCCAATACCTCACATTTTGAGTGTTAACATTCCATTGAGAAAGAAAGTACTTTCGTCACTAAAACAACTGTCTGTATGTAGCCTGGTTGTTGGTTCATTTTATTGGACATAGTTTCACAGAATTCTAGTCTTCGGTCGGGGTCATCATCTGAAAGTTGGTGCACCATTTTTAATTTGTATGGATGAAATTTGTTTTTAGCCAACACCCTATGTACTGTCCTTTGACTGACTCCACAGATAGACGCAACTTGGGCTGTGGAAGAAGTAGGGTTTACTACCATTTCTCCAATTATGTCAATTTTTTTGTCATCACTAATTGTTGGTCGACCAGATCGTTTGGCATCTTGAACACTACCTGATGCTTCAAACTTCCGAAGAAGCTCCCTCAAATAAACCCTCGATATAGGGCGATCGGGGTACCTCTCATTAAACAGTCGTTCCGCTGCATGGAAATTGTTTCTACATTCACCAATTATTAAGATAGCTGCTACTTTGTCGGCTACAGTACGTACCATTTTGCCTATGTAAACACTTAAACGTCTCGTTAAACAATAGCTTAGGTAAATTTTCAAGGTATAAACACTTTTGACAAGTAGAGAATTCAAAAACGTCAACCTTTTTGACAATTAACCAGAGGCGTACTTTAAAATCTTTATTAATTAAATGCGAAACTATAATTTTAGTATTTCTTCAATTTATCAATCAAAATCAGCCGAAACCCAAACAAAATTAGTATGACTGAATAGGTATTTTCAATACCTTTCAAACGAGCTGTCACTTGCCATATGGTCCCATTTAAAATTATTGGTCACAGTGGCCTTGTGACGTCATTTATGACTATTGCGTCACCTGTTATGACCAGTTGAGAAGCCTACATCCGTTTATTTCCACCCTCCGAATTTCATTATTATAAGTATACCCGTTCAAAAGATACGAGGGGGGGAGGGGACTTTTGACTAGCACTGTATATTTCCACAGAACTTCGGTGTAATTAATTTCATATGAATGAGCTACGAAGGCAGGTACCACACTCTGAATTGAATGTATATCAATTATTCATTAAACGTCAAAACTTTTTGACTGAAGTAGATCGAATCTTAAAATGTTTTCCATTTCCCCCAATTCAATTGACTCAGAATTCAACAGAACAGTGCACTTTATTCTGACCATTTTATATGAAGACGAAAATTTCAATATGGTACTATGATTTACGGTACAAATATATTCAAATGAGGGGTTTTGAGGATTTTGGGATTTTGGTGTTTGGACCTTTTTGTGAAATTTAAAGATGGTGTTTTGTGATTTAAGGTCAAATCCATCGAAAATGGATTCTGAGAGATTTTGCAGATGATAATTTCATGTCAAAATTCGAGTACTCAAGAAGACGGACGAATTTCGTGATTATATTGGAAATTATATAATGAAGACTTTGAAAGATGCAAATTAGGAATTTTTCTTCACAAACCGAGGATTAAAGATGGTGGGTGACGGATATCACTCATTAACGGTTTGATTAGACAATGAATATGAGTAAGTTCAATGGCTCAGTGGTAGAATACATTCGATCTCTGTCACTCGCCACCGCCCAAGAAAAATTTTCAAAGGCCCCATTGGTCATTCCAGATCCCACTATGATAGGTGAAGCACCCGTCATCTCAATCATACAAGTCATCATTTGAACTTCTGGGGATTGGTGAGACAACTGAAGAAGCAGTTGGAATATATTCAAGAAGCTCCTTTTCGAATGCACTATAGAACAATTGACAACAATATCAGAATGAAAGGTCAAAATTATTATAATTATAGGATTAACTTGAGATGAAGGTCAAAATTGTAAATGAAATTTTGCGACATTCTAAAAATCAGGAATATGTACAATAAATATTATATAATCACTAATTGATCTGTCAAAATACCCCAGCACTTATCGAATTCGCCAAAGCCTACGAATATGTTAAAATATTCCACTCATTTGAAAATATTGCAAAAATGTATTCAAAGATGACAATAAAGTTTATTCATTGTGGTGTAACCATATCGTAATCGGATGTCTTGATGAACTCAAAACGATGGCGAATATCTATGCCAAACTTGCCGCACAACGAAATAGGTGAACGTTCCTTATGAACTGCAAGAATAACAATATCATCCCACAACACATCACTCATGGTATCAAGAATATAGTGGATCTTACCGCAGCAGCTGTTGGAAGGACCCTCCATCACACATCACAATTTAATAACAGGTTAAGGAATAATCTTTTAAATTTAGAGATCAAAATTACTCACGATTCCATTCGTAATTTGGAAAAAATGTTGATGAATACAAAATCCAACATTAATAATCTTATTCCATATGATATTGCCATTGATTCTTATAAACAGCAGTATATTGCGTACAACCGACAGTTTTTCCGAATCAAGAAGGTAAATATTCTCAAATTCAATAAACTTAAACAATCTCACAATTGTAAAATAATAACACCAACCACTTGGATTAAAAATTTAACAGACACAATAATTCCTTCAGAAATCTCGAATTTTCTAGCTCTGGGACCAAAGTTCAGCTTGGAACCGAAAAATAAAGATATCAATATTCCAAACATTTTTAGCAGATGTGGACTCGATTTCACAATTTGTGCCTAAGAATGAAAGAAATATTTTTCTAACTCAAACTACGAATATCATTACCAATTTTGTACACACCAATGATTCCGTTAACAATTCAATGTACAATACTTACATAAAATGCAAAAATTTCTCAAAAACAATCCACAGTTAAAAATTATTCAATCAGATAAAATGAAGGTGACAAAAATCCTAACTCAAGAACAATACTCTTCACTTTCTTCTAACATTCTTAATGATACTACTTACTATCAATCAATAAATGGAAACCCTCTAGTACCATTCAACAAAAAGCAAATAAATTGATAACAGACCTAGAAAAAAAGAATATGATTTCTAAAGAAGAAGCCCCTTCTTTAAGAGTTTATAATGGAACGATTAACAAGTTTTATGGATTACAAAAAATTCATAAACCAACACTTCAACTCAGACCAATCATTTCAGGCATTAACAGTCCTAACAGAGGAGTAGCACAATTTGTAAATAACATACTCAAACTATCATACAATTCAAATAATAATTATTTTGTCAAAGACTCCTTCGAATTTTGCTCTTTCATAAATGAGTTTCAACTTCCTTTTGATTTTAAGATTATTAGTCTAGATGTAGTATCTTTGTTCAACATCATTACAGTAGAATTGGCAAAAGATAGTATCTCCAAACACTGGAATGATATTTCCTTACATTGCAATGTCTCCCAAGTGTTATTCTTGAAATTGATTGATTTTCTGTTCGATACAACAGTTTTTAGTTTTGAAAATAAAATTTATAAACAATGTCTAGGTATGCCAATGGACAGCCCAGTTTTCCCTATAATCGCTCAATATGTAATGGATGATCTTATTGAGGATTGTTTAAACAAAATTCAATTTGATATCCCCTTTTGAAAAAAATATGTAGATGACATATTATTAAGTGCCCCTCAGGACAAATTACAAGAATTGTTACTTGTTTTTAACTCTTACCATGAAAAACTACAATTTACCATCGAAGAAGAAAACATCGAACAGAGTGTCCCCTTTTTAGATACAAAAGTAATCATAAGGGCAGACAATACTCTAATCACCAGCTGGTATACCAAACCAGGTGCTTCAGGAAGATTCTTACATTACGAATCATATCATCGACACAGACAAAAGATAAATCTGGTTTTGTGCATGAAAGACAGAGTAATTAAAACAAGTCACACTTCACTATGAACGATCAATTCAAAAAAACTTTCGCAACTATTCATTAATAGTGGTTACCCACGAAATCTTGTTTATGAATTGATTTGCAGTAGGTCTTCCATTGATATTGATCACCCTAACAACAATAATAATAATAATATAATTAATTCTAATAATAACATTTTGTAACCAACTTTTTACCTTACTTTGCCACATATAGAATCTTTAAATTATAAATTCAACAAATTATTTCCCAAGATTCCTAACATCAAAATCGCTTACAAAAATCAAATCGTATTGAACAATATTTTTTTCAAAAGTGAAAGACAAAGATCCTCTATTAGACAACTCGAACTTGGTTTATTGTATCCTTGTTCTCAATGTGAAAAGAAGTACATTGGCCAAACCAAAAGGAAATTGAAAGACCGAATTACCTCCCATAAAAGCGATATTAGAAATTAAAAAAAAACTTGTTCATTAGCTCATCACACCATGGCTTTGAACCATAACCCAGATTATGATAATGTGAATATCTTGGAACATGAATCTAATTTAAAAAAGAGAACTTTTCTCGAAATGACACATATTTTCAAAGAACCTAATTCAATGAATTCGAGAACGGACATCGATAATCTCAGTATAATCTATTCATATTTACTCAGTCGTTCTCCTTATGAGACAGACCACAATTCAATTCATTAAACATAAGTTGGTCCCCTGAAATGGTTGATATTGAATTTTTCATTTTTTTCTAAAAAACTCATATTTTTTATGTCATTCTCTTCATGAGACATACCAAAATCGTTTCAATTAAAAGTTGGTACCCTTGATGGGTTGGTGGTATTATTTTCCACCTCATTGTATGTTGGCAACAAGTCTAATATCTATTTTTCATACTCATTTGTCAATTGTCAACTTCATTTATACTTCAATTGTCAGTCATCTGTCACCACTTCTTCTTGAATCCGGCATGACCTCCATAAGAGCCCATTTGGAATTTTAAAATTTTTTCACACTTATGTTTGAGTAATCATGATCAATTTTGATCAAAGTTTCAACTATATATGACTATACCAAGAGTGTTGTCTGTTGTGACATGTTAATTTATAAATTGCTGCAAGTGAAAAGGTTTAACCTCACTTTCGTAAGTACACACATGCCTATTTGGTTTTCAAATCTAATAATGTTCAATTCTAATTCATTGTAGAGTTCCTGATGAAGAGACAATAAATGACTCGAAAGCTTGAATAGAAAAAAGAGTTCACTTTAATTTCCATACCCTTGTTGACTGCATACCCGAATTTAAAAAGGATTCTCCTTCAACTTAGACAGTTGTCTAACCTTCACACCTATATATATATATATATATATATATATATATATATATATATATATATATATATATATATATATATATATATATATATATATATATAGAAGGGTAGTCTTGACTGACTAGTTGAAGAAAAAAATCTACGAAACTATCTTGAGGATGCAGTCAAAATAACTGGGCTGGGTTAAAGAATACTCTTTGTTATATGGTCGAGCTTTCGGAAACGTTTATTTCCTTTTTCAAGACATCTAAAGATGTAAAAAAAACAAGTTAGCGTCACATAGTACTCCATAAAATGTTAGAAATACTTACTAACTTCAGAATGACATTATAAAGTTAAAAGCGTACATAGTCAGGAACAAACACAATTGAGCAGATCATTAATCAATGCATTGTTTAAAAATCAGTGAACAACTTTACAACCACTTTTATTTAAAAACTAGAAAAATTCTCGTCATGGAGATGTCAAAATAAGTTCTGCACATGCTCTTCTGGCATAACTCGACCATGTGCAGAACTTATTTTGACATCTCCATGACGAGAATTTTTCTAGTTTTTAAATAAAAGTGGTTGTAAATTTTTACTGATTTTCAAACAATGCATTGATTAATGACTCCATGACGAGAATTTTTCTAGTTTTTAAATAAAAGTGGAGTACCATGTGACTCAAACTTGTTTTTTTTACATTTTTAGATGTCTTGAAAAAGGAAATAAACGTTTACGAAAGCTCGACCATATAACAGAGAGTATTCTTTAACCCAGCCCAGTTATTTTGACTGCATCCTCAAAATAGTTTAGTAGATTTTTTATATATATATATATATATATATATATATATATATGCAGTTTATTTGTTGTCCTACATCATATTTATTGCCAATTCATTTGATCGTTTCAGTTAATCTGGCAATACAATTAGTTGTGAAACGTGTAAGTAGTTGTGTTGGTATCCCTGAATATTGTTTTTACCAAAGTGGGCTTTTTTTTCAAGGGTCGTTTTTGTGAAGTCGCCCATACCTTGAAAACAGTTTTTGTCTATCTCTTATATATTTGATTAGTTCTCTCCACACTGGCAAGATGGCTTAGATATACAGTATCATATGATTTTGTTTTTTTCAAACAAGGGAGTCCTTAATCTTATTGCTATTTCAGAGTTGATTTAATTGACGGCTATCATTCGATGATATAATTTAATTATTAATTCAATTCTTCTGGGATGGGGTTCCAGATGGCAATAACGTGAGTTTCAACAAAACAGTCTCCAGAGTTCCCCATGAAAATATTACACAAAATGGTAGACAAAGGGGATTCCACAGAAAATACAGAATCTGTACTGTACTGACAAATCTGATGGTTCTTCTTCACGAAGAAAAAATATGATAACTTATTTGTTGCAAACTAAGTTATCTGCTCTTCTACTCTTGAATATTTTTTCCTGATTAATTCTCCCAATGTTTAGGTTGTGAAAGGTTACTAACCCCAAAAAACATAAAAAATGGCTCTCTAGTAATATAAATTTTATATTCGTTCAGTGGTAATATTTAATGGAGAATTTATCTCCATAGCATGTTTCATCACCAAAATCAGCAGATTACTGTTATTTGTGCATACTATCTCTATACCAACAGCTCCATTCCTAGGGTTCATTTCAGCTTTTTATTACCCCGGAAATGAAAACGTCTAATCGTATAACCCCATAGCGTTGTACAATTGAAGATAATAAATCAATGGTTTATTGTGCAATAAATCTCAATTCGACAGGTTACTAGGGGGAATGACTTCATACATTAACTTTTTCAGTCTCGATAAGGTATATAGTGGTTGGGCACTCTATTGAATAATAACCATATGAATTTCATCCAAACCTCTATCACGTAGAGTTTTCAAAGACTTTTCAATGAATTGAATAAATGTATTGGGATATGCCTTCTTCTCCAAAATAGTATATTGTACAACGAGCATGGATGATACTGTTCCTTTATTTTATAATACTCGAATTATTCGAATGTCCGTTCATTTCACTTCAAACACAACACAGTAATGCAGTGCAATAATTACAAATCAAAATTATCGCTCTGTACTAACTTTCGAAGAGTCACATAATTAACATCAATTAATTGGTAAACGGTTCTCTCCCGGTAAGGCTCATTCTTAGGTTCGTCGAGCTTTCTCGACGTCGCCGAATTAGTTTCGATCATTGCAGATTATTTTTCTGGAATATGTGACGCTTGGGTTGGGAATCTAAGTTAATGGTTAGTTCGTGCGGAATAGCATACTCACTTTTGTAACACTGTCCTCCTCTTATTTTGATCGTGCCGATCAGAAGCCATTGGTTTACCATAATAGGGCTTCAGTCTTTCCAGGTGAACAATCTTCATCTTAGTCCTAGGGCGGCTCTGGATTCTGCGAACCATGTCGTTGCTATCTTGGAAAAATGTTTTTCAATAGTTCCATTGAGTCTTTCAACAATGGCATCTGAATGGGGGTGAAGCGCCGTAGTTCTGACCTTGTTGATATCCATCAGCTCACAAACTTTCTTGGATAATTTCGATTCGAAATTCCTTACTTGGTGGGAGTGTATATCCATCGGTTCTTCGAATCTTGAGAACACCTTGTCCACCGATGCCCTGGCTACTGTGGATGCTTCCTGGCCTGGAATGGCATCTGCTGAAATAGTCCATGGCAATGAAGATGTATTTGTTGCCATCGTCCGTCACAGGGAAGGGTCCAGCAACTTTAATGGCAATCCGTTCAAATGGTGCGCCTACGATGTATTTTCTCATCTAACTCCTGGACCTTGTTTTGGGACCTTTGGTGGCGCAAAACTCTGGACATCTTATGCATCTGCTTTCTATATCGTTTCAACATTAATGAGATTAACATTCATCCTTACATTTCATTATATAGATTACAACATAGTATAAATAAGTATTAATGTTCTAATTTACATTTTTTCAGATGCACCTAGGTGTGAGACACATGTGTGTGCATATAATTAAATATCATATGTAGGTATTTGCAAATTGGAAAACAAATCCAAAAATAAAAAATATTCATAAATTATGAACTATAAATTATAAACTACAAATTATGAATAATTGATTGGTGTACCAGGTTAATCAGGGGTAGTAATATTATTATGGGAGACTTAAAAACATATTAACCCATACAGCCCTGAAACTTATTTTTTCCGAAAATTCAAAGTTTTTTCTGAGATTTTTGTTTCATGAAGGGGGTAGAATCTCACAAATATAATAAACGAAATTCAAAAGGTCACGACTGACCTAGACAAGCTGTCTTTTTAAGAGGACGGTAGGTCATCCACCACTATGAAATAAAATCAATGGTAATAAAAATTATTTTATTTTATTATTATAGATACAATGCGAAAAATTAATAATAATTGATTTGTATAATATATATCAAAACAATCTTCTGGATGTAAACCGACATTACACTTTCGACAAATGAAATTAGATTTTTTGTGGCATACAGAGCATCGTCGCTGATTTTCGTTGTACAGAACTAGGTGGTCTATTCTGTCATAACGAGAGAACTCATGAGGATTTTTAGGCGGTTTTGAAGGCCCCCTTTTTGTATTTCTTTTGTGGGTTTCCAGAAGCTGCGTAGCTATAGATCTTCGGAACTCTAATTGTTCCAGCTTTCCACCATTACTCTTGTGCAGTTGCCAAGAATTTTGAACAGCCATGTCTATGCAGTGAGCAAACAACGGAAAATACCATTTTTGTCCCCTTATTGATACTCTATATTCACTCAGATTTTGGTCACCACGATCCGCGCCTCCCATATTTTCGTTGTAGGATTTTATTAGTCTCGGTTGATCTACCTGGATGTATTTTTTTTGGATTGTGAGAAGCGTTTCACTTTGTTCATTGTGAAAACTTTGAGGACGTTAGAAGCTACACTCACAACGCTATTGTCATTCCATTCACAGATGACAACGTCCTTGTCAGCCAAAAAGTACTCAAAATAACCACGCTCTTTTTTTACTTATTTTCCTGAGGTGAAAGGGGACTTTGGAACTCGATCTTCCCTGATCGTACCAGTTCTTTGGAGAGAGAGAGAGAGAGAGTGAGCTGAAGAAGTTGTCATAATGAAATGGCTGATAGGGAATTTTCTTCAGAATATCTGCATATCTTAGAACTACAGATGCTCCAAGTCCCAAAGGTTTGTATCTATCAGGCAGTGTAGATGAAGATCCTTGGTAGGGGGGAAAATGAACGATATATCCTAGCCACAAAGCACCAATCCAAAATTTGTATCCCCAACGAATTGGTTTGTTTCTAATGAACTGTTTACAGCTGTGACGACCGTAATATGGAATCATAGACTCATCTATGCTGTGGTTTTCCTCGGGTGGAGCAAAATCGAAAAACATTTTGTTGAGGATATCGAATGAAGGTCTCAGTTTGGAGTATTTATCTGCCCTATCTAGTTGTGTATTATCGTTGCCATGAATATAACTCATAATATATTGAAATCTGTCGCGCGCTATAGCTTCACATACTAATTTGTTATTGGTTTCATCCCTATTTTGCCAATACTCCTTTTTTCGTGGTAAAGACACGTAACCACTGAGTAGAAGAACTCCAATGGAACAAAATATCTCATCTGGAGTAATATCCCCTGCACGATTTTTTTGTTGTGCATATGTATTCGTAAAATATACGATCAGATCTATCACTTCTTTATCAAAGAACAATCAAAAAATGTCGCAAGGTGAAATGTTGATCGCCGCAGGTGATGGAACTTTCCATTCT
Source organism: Gonioctena quinquepunctata (assembly GCA_018342105.1). Classification (NCBI taxonomy): domain Eukaryota; kingdom Metazoa; phylum Arthropoda; class Insecta; order Coleoptera; family Chrysomelidae; genus Gonioctena; species Gonioctena quinquepunctata. The sequence continues at coordinate 18,253 of JAFIRS010003912.1, read as the reverse complement.
GCAAAATCCGTCACGACCAAATCTTGTTTTTCGTAGTGAAATTATTTTACTGTTTTTGGTCTTCTTTCTACGAATGTTGATAGAAGTTTGTCGTCGTCACTATCCCATGCCTGCCCAAGTTCTTCTTCTAATTATGATGGCATTTGAACTTCAATTTCTGCTAGCAGTTGTGCTCCAGGTGAATTATTAGGTTCAACGACGTTCTCATCCCCTGAATCTCCATCAGTGTCACAACCTCCGTTAGCATTTTCTGGAGAAAAAATCACTATTTCTTCTGGAAGCACAGCATCCTCGTCATTTTCCAATTCTGCCAGCAATTCGGAAAGGGTCAGCGGTCTTTTCCAATAACTGGAAAAAAAAATAGTCAATAGCAGTGGATAGACGTACTGCCCTTTTTGAAAAGCAGTGTTGTTTCTTGCCATTTATTGTGCAAAATTCAAATGAAAATTCAAGGTTTTCATGATGAAATAGTTCCTTTTTGATGAGTTCACTCAGATTTGAAATTTAACTATCGTAACTACTCTTATCAATAACAATCACCTACCTAGAGTTACTCATCGTCAATGGCCATTGAAATAACAAACAAACACACGTGTCTAACTGTCAGCAATCTCACAGTTACTGAAAACTTGTACTGCAGGTGGCTTCCCAACACTCCATATTCTGTGTTGATAAGCTGACAGGTGGCAGTAGTAGAATTAGCTGGAAAGAAATACTTAGTAGTGCGTCCTTTTAAAAGGACGGTAGGGCTATCTGGGTTGAGATTTTGAGTGATAGAGTGTTTACATTTATTTGAAAAAGTGTTTGCATTTGTAAGATTTCTTATAAAGTGAGGTAGTGGGATAAATGATTTTGGTGCTATTCTTGTAGTGAATCCTTGACTTGCATGATGTTCGCGAAATGGAACCCAATAGAACCTGCATGATTTTTTCCTGTTTGGGAAATCGATTTTCCACAACCAGAGAATCCCATTTTACTCACATTGCCTTGGAGATGGGATCTCTGTCCAAAATATCTCTCCACGGGGGTCTGACAGTTCCGTCCTCTTTCCAATGTAGAAAGTCCCTGATGTCCAGTTGTCCTCGGGTAACAGTATCCTTCGTCTGATATCAGCAACTTCTTCCTCGCGGGACCTTATTCTCCAACTTTGTTCGAGTGCTTTGTGATGTAGTCCTCTAGACAAAACATCTGTATTACTATTTGATCGTCCTAGGCAACGTTCGGTATTAGCATGATACTGATGAGTCTTACACGATGGGTGGATTAACGGCAATTCTTCTGAATCTGTTGACCCTGGGAGCTTCGCTTCCCCTATCTCGCATGCCTCCCGATGTATTGGCCAATTTATTCTTCCAATCTACCAGAAAATTCTCCGGAGGATCCGGTCCTCGTCGATGAGTAGAAATGGGCAGGTGTCCTTCAAGGTGATGACGAACGTGGTGGCAACCTCACCTTACAATCTGGAAATGTGCACTCCTACCACATCTAGCGGTGTGATTCCGTGTACCGTAGAATTCCATAAACGACAGTTATGTCTGCGTCACACTCATCATTTCAATGGTAATTAAGCTGTCCTCGTACGTGAGTAGGAACGTGGTTGTCACCTCGCCCTGTTATCTTTCTGGAAATGTCAGCATCTTCCACACTTACCTCTTGCCTGATTATTTGTACTGTTATTCTTGAGTTCAAGTTCATCCAGAATTCTGCTGACCATCTGTTCTGAACTGTCGCTTTGTTTCTCTTCCTGGGGTGGGTCTTCGATCGATATCCCTCTCACTTTTGGCTTTGAAGTGTTGTACGCCACTTTTCTTTCCAAGGAACGAACTAGAGCTCCACTCCATTTATTGAAGTGTGGTAATCTCAATGAATACCTCCATCGCCAACGTTCCTTCGAAATCCTTCGGGGCATCTGGGTACGCAAGCTGGATGAGTCTCTGCACGTCTGCTGCCAACTCCTATAGACTTTCACCCCATTTCTGCATTCGTGTTTTCAACCGATACAGCTGTTCTCGATGTTGGTTGCCGTATCCCAATTCCAGTGCCGCAATCAGGTCTCTATATTGAAAATGTTGTTCTTTTGGGACGGTATGTAACATTGCCAGACCAGATCCCCTCAAAGCTACTATAAGTGTACTAGCCTTTTTTTAATCGTCTCATCCAGCTTCAAACTGCTCAAGGTACATGGACCATGCCGATTGCCCAACAGAAGTTGGTGGTTTTCCGGAATTGTGCGATGTGACGAGATTGTCACGGTGGTCTTGGATTTTCAACGAAGTAACTTTTTTTTCTATTTCTTTCAAATATTGCAAAATTTTCTCGTGTGCAACCCACACTTTTTTCTTTGCTTCTTCTCGGGCTGCTTTGACTTCTCTTCTGAATTCTTCTCGTACCACATCAACTTCAGTCCTGCGATCTGGCCTTCAGTTTTCTGAAACATGTATTCAAAAAAAATTTTTAACAAAAAATTAAACCGACGAAAAAATCAACTGAAAAGCAAAAAATAAAATAAACCTTCTTAGTCTAAATGATAATTGAGCTCCTAAACTAATGTCAGTAACTGATTTTGAGTCGGCGCCAAACAAACAATTATCGAAGATCATTATCTATGAAAGAAGTCATCAAAACGCAGCCGTGCATCTCACTGCCATCATTTTACGCTTCACCTAATTCAATTGCTAGTTTGTTTGGCGCCGACTCGAAATCAGTTACTTACATTAGTTAAGGAGCTCAATTATCATTTAGACTAAGAAGGTTCATTTTATTTTTTGCTTTTCAGTTGATTTTTCCGTAGGTTCAATTTTTTGTTAAAAAGTTTTTATTTTTTAATTTTCAGTTCCGTATTTCGTCGGTTAAATTTTTTGTTAAAAGTTTTTATTTTTCAATTTTTTGTGGCTAAAATCTACCAATTACTACCTACTTGTTTTTTCATTTCTTCCAAAATACTTACTTACCCACCTTACTTAAATAATTTGATTATCTACATCTACTATTTGTTGTAATATAAACTATTTTCGTTGTTCTGGTTAGTTTATTTCATTACTTTGTATATCATTCCATCCTCTCATAAAATATACTGATTTTGACGGAACAAGAATAATGTCAGTAGCGATCTGTCATTATCAACTACGTATGTGTGTGCTAATGTGTACTGGTGAAAAATCAATTAATCCCCTATTTTTCTACCCGTTGAAGTGACTAATTCCTTCCAAAATCCAAATATAAGGTATAACCTATCTATTAAAAAAAAATCATCCAAATCGAAGAACCCAGTACAAAGTTATGCCTGATAGAATCGGTTAACGGACCAGAATTCAGAGGGTGAGCGATCAATATCCTTCATTTCGCTACCCTTAGGGGTGGATTTCATCTTTTAAATTCAAATGGGACCAAAGTCGAAGTACACCCTATCCACTGAGAAAAGAATTATCGAAATCGGACGCCTCAGTAAAAAGTTATGCGTGATCATACATAAAAAAATATGATGGAAAAACATGAAATATTCGGGTCGAATAGAGAACCTACTCCTTTTTGGTTTCGTCGGTTAAGAAATACTTTCTGTTGTACCCGTTCCTTGTTTTTAACCGACGAAACCAAAAAAGAAGAGGTTCCCTAGTCGACGCGTACCTATATTTTTTTTATGTATGATCACGCATAACTTTTCACTGACACGTCCGATTCCGATAATTATTTTCTCATTAGATAGAGTGTACTTCGAAGTTGGTTCCATTTGAATTTGAAAGATGAAATCCACCCCTAAAAGTAGTAAAACGAAGGATATTGATCACTCACCCTCTGAATTCTGGTCCGTTAACCGATTCTATTAGGCATAACTTTGTACTGGGTTCTTCGATTTGGATGATTCTTCGTTATTAAAAAGGGTAAACCTACCTCATGGTTGATCATATTTGGATTTCGAATGGAATTATCCACCCTTACGGGTAGAATAATAGGGAATAATTGATTTTTTACTTGTGAACATTGGCACACATATGTAGTTGACAATGACAGATCGCCAATGTCATTATTTTTGTTCTCCCACATCCGTCACAATCATTATATTCTATGAGAGGATGGAATGATATACAAAGTAATAAAATAAACTAACCAAAACAACAAACATCATTTATATTACAACAAATAGTAAAAGTAGATGATCATATTATTTAAACTCGTAATAGTTGGAGTAAGGTGGGTAAGTAGGTATTTTGGAAGTAATAAAGAACAAGTGAGTAGTAGTCAGTAGATTTCAGCCAGAAAAAATTAAAAAATAAAAAAAATTCAACAAAAAATTAAACCGACGAAATATGGAACTGAAAAGTAAAAAATAAAATAAACCTTCTCAGTCTCAATAACTGAGCTCCTAAACTAATGTAAGTACTAATTTTGAGTCGGCGCCAAACGAACAATCAACAAAGATCATTGAATTACTTTAAAACAATTATCAGAAAGTCACCGCGCAACTCGATGCCATCATTTTATGCCTGATCTTATTCATTGGCTTGTTTGTTTGGCGCCAACTCAAAATAAGTTAGTTACACTAGTTTAGGAGCTTAGTTATTGAGACATTTAATTTTTCACTTTTCAGTTCCGTATTTCGTCGGTTTAATTTTTTGTTAAAAAGTTTTTATGTTCTTCCATAATTTTCTAGAAATGTTTCTGCATCTCTCCATGTTTCTCTTATTTTCGTTTGTCGCTGTTCTTCGTCCTCTTATTTTTTTTCTGCCGTCGTTTCTCTTCATTTTGTTGACGTTCCTCCTGCTTGGCAAACTGCTACTTGATCATTTCCATTACGGCCTCCATCTCGTCGTAGGGTGTATTTCTCGTATTCACAATTAAATGTTTTCAAAAAGTCACTGAAATCCCACTTCTGACACCTACTGTAAAGGAACTTAGTTTGTTAATTTCATCAAAACAATACTCGAATTATTCCAAGGTCCGTTTCCTTCATCATAAACACAACACAATAATACACTACAATAATCACAGTTCCAAATTACCGCTCTGTACTAAATTGTTCTCTCCCGGTTAGGCTCATACTCATACCGTGTAACACAGACTCATGGTACATTCCTCTTTTCTCCTTTGTTTATCTAGCTATATTTCTAGAATTTGGAACATTCAATATGCTCACTAGACGCCACTTCTTGAAATTTTAAAAAATAAAACTTGAGAGGTCAAGGGACACCCGGATGGAACGGAATTCCTTTCGATTAATTAGTGAAGGAATTGTAATAAAATTTTATTTTTTTCAAGTTATAATATTTTATATATATATATATATATATATATATATATATGCAATCTGTCTGTCTATTCTTTCGTACACGTCATAGATGCGCGGGACTTTGTAAACACAACAGAGTGTGTGTGTGTATATATTGTAGTAACCCTGCCTAGTCATAATCATTTAGAAAAAGAAATAACCATTATCAAGTTCTAACACATGCACCTTTAACTTTTGAAGGAATGCATAATTATCTCAGATTGTTCATTTAATGACCTAATACGGTTGAAGAGTAACTCTTTGTTCGCGGTGAATATCATAGGAGAAATTCTTGTTCTGTAATAAATTAACTTGTTAATGTAACCGACATGTCTAGAGACGGATGCCGACCGCACATAAAAACCTATAAATACATCATTGGATGGGCGGTCTATTTGAAGGATTCCTATGCGCTGGTATAATAAACCCCATTAATGAGTACACATAAAAATCACAAATGAAATGACTGAAATAACACAAACGAGAGGAGGGAACCGAGACTATATATAAAGAAACTTGAATCTAAAAGGTGAAGAGTTATAATTCGACAGTCATCAGATATACTTGACTCCATGTACGCGAGCATTTAATTAGAAATCGTTATTACAAGTACAATTAAATTCAATGCTGAAATAAGTGATGTAACACATACGAGAAATTCAAGATAATTCATAATGAAGCTAAATTGGTTGCATCATCAATCTCTACCTTAGTGCGAAATAAGTTTTTGTTCAAAGAGAAATCTACAATGTCAAATCGGCTCGACAAATACAATAACTACCGGGTCATCATCTGTTTATTAGTGCTACCATAAACCTTGCATATTTTCAACGCCAATTTCAAAATCTCTAATCATAGTCCAGGAACAGTAGCTAAATAAAATCAAGACACGAAAGTAAATAATAAAACCATAATAACCCAAATTAATGAAGGCGCGAATAAAATTAATAATTTCTATTCGTCTAATCAATTGTTAATGTGAGTGCAAGTGATTTACCTGAGAATTATGTAAGTACGTTTGAAAGATCATGTTTGGAAAGTCAATTCTCCAAGTACCTTATTCCTAAATATTTTGGTTACTATCATATACAGGGTTATGCGTTATGCCTTAGTCGAAAGTAAAAAGGATAAGAATGAAGAGAAATATTGATATTAGTGACTACCCTTTTGTAGACCAAAACTTGACATACTATCATCTTCTATAATTGTTTAATAGCGAAATAGCATATTTTGTTTTGATTGGTTATGTTATACGATTGTGCATGTATTTTAAGATTAGATTAATTATATTCATTTTTATTCCCTTTTTCCCGTGCATTATTTCCTGTGAATTCGAATAATAGTAAGGTCTGTAAATCTGAATTATAAATGAACAACCCACGCTCAACTATCTCTCAGGGCAGAGAGGAAGACTAAAGCCGCTCTTAGATCTTCTTCTATGTTATTCGAAGATCTCTTTGATTAACAACTCCCTGGGCGATTAAGATCTCCCTTTCAATACATACTTGGGGTGATTATTAAAACCACCGACCATCTACCCTTTTGGTAGGCGGTTAGGTACTTTATTAATTAACATCTCGAGTGTGGAGCAACCCATAACATTTGGCGATCAGGTGGGTGGTTGTTATACCTAACACCTGGGAGCCACGACAAATTGATGTCAGGTGTCGAGGTTCATTTACAAAAAAAAAAAAAAAAAAATATATAACGCTATATGTTATTCTCGCAAAGGATGTCAAACTCAAAATTATCCAATGCAAATAAGAATGAAAATTCAGTAAAACATTGTTTTTCTTGTTAAATACAATCAGAAACTGTGTGGATCAAGCAGCCACCACATTTTGTGTAATAATTTGATTTAAATTAACTCTTATATAGGGTTTTTCACAAAAAAGTAAAATTTAAAGTTAGGGGTGAAAATAACTTGAAAAATAAGGAAATTTTCTCTTTGAAGTGGAAAATAAAGTATACATAGCGTTTATGCAGACTTACTCTTGGAATTCACTTGGAAATAGTTGAAAAAGTTGAAAGAAGTAAACATTTTTTATCATGACTCCCCCACCGACGGTATCTACTCCGACAGCTCCTCCGATTGTGCAGGTTTTACCTATTCAGGAACCTACTATAGCTATTACTTTGGACAATGTTCCTTATTATAATGGTCAATCGAAAATCACCGACTTCATCAGAATTATTGAAGATACTGCCGCGCTTGCAAACTGGACAGATTCACAAATTGTATCGATAGTACGTTTGAAATTGCGAGGAATAGCCAAACAATTAATAGACGCGGACAGCCAATTAAGAACCACTGTAGTATGGAATGATTTGAAGAAGGGCTTGCAGGAACAATTTGGCCTAACTAAAATACCGGGGCAGGACAAAAGAGAATTATTAGAATGCAGACAGCGTAGGTCAGAAACATGTCGCCAGTATTTAGCACGCTTGAAGGTTTGCGCGGCTAAAATTTTAGTATTAACAGGGGTACCCGATTTAGATAGAATATTGTTGCAACGACATGAACAAGACATAATTACTCAGTTTGCAATGGGATTGCTTGACCCCATTAGAAGACGTATCTTATCCACTAGTCCAGGAACGTTGTAGGAAGCGATTGACTTAGCCGATAAAGAAGAATTAATTGAAAACCTTACCAAACCAACGGACAGAAATTTCAGGAATATAATTGCGAATGAGCCAGCAACCAATGTACCTATATGTCAGTATTGCCGCTACAGAGGACATGAAGCTCGAAATGTAAAATGAAAAATCGGATCTGCTATCGTTGTAATGAACAAGGACACTTGGCTAATAATTGTCGAAATAAAACAAGTCCCAGAAATGTTGATAGACGACATTCAAATGGCAATACGGTTCGCAATTCACCTCCGTTGGGAACCGCAAACAGCCACTAGTAAGTCAAAATTCAACATATAGGAGGCCGACGCAAACGATACTTACCTATACAACAGGAGAGGCCCAGAGAAATGTTATAGTTTTAGAAATTAATGGAATTTTTCGCACCATTCTTTTAGACACTGGTGCCGAAGTATCGTTGGCCCACATAGTATCACACGTGGTATGAAAATTAAATATGAAGAAAAGTTTCAACTTCGCGACGTACAGGGACATTCTATTCCTTATATAGGAACAGTTATTCTACCCATCAGATTGAATGACAGAAAAGTAATTGACCACGAATTTATTCTTATTGAAACTGACCATTTGAGTACTGAATTGATATTAGGGTTAGACTTTCTGCAGAAATATCAAGTAAAATTAGATTGGCGAGCGAATATAATGTATTTGATGGAGGAGATTATTGAACTTCATCACGAACCCAAACATATTTATCATACAGAAAATGGTAGGGATAAGCTTTGGATGGAAAAAATTGCGAATATGGAAAGGACTTTCAAGGAAACAATTGACAGTATGAATCAGAGACTGTCCGAATTAACCATCACAATGGAACAATGGAAGGGAAGAAATTTTGACGAAAAGCTAAATTTTTCGAGGGAGTGCACACCCAAAATAAATGGCCGAGTAATCGAAAATGGATTTCCATACCAGGACTTGAGACCGATCACCTCAAGGGGAAATTTAGTGGATAATTCAAAGACAGCTTATTTACCAGATGAAAATACTGTCAAGAAAAATAGAGAACTGAAAAACAGAAGAAAAAATATTCGTAACAAAGCGCTTAGAAAAAGGAACAATGAAAAGCAGAGAAAAGAAAAGTTTCCACAGCTAGAAACAGAACAGGAAATTATTTTAGGAATTGAAGGGTTGAGTAACGCTAAACCCAGAGCATCCTGTATATTGGAAAAAATTAAATTGCAAGATAGAGCTAGGATTTTGAACGACATTCGAGGTGAAGAAGCTGGATCGTCTAAGGATGACATGCCTTCTACCAGTACAATGGAAAAATCTCAGGAATTGGGAACTATTGATTCAAGAAGACAGGCGACATTTGCAAATAAAAATTTGAAGCGAGGGTTAGTTGCGTCTAGGGACGGTAACCTTCCTCCAAACAATACGGTAGCATGCCAAGGGGCAGCGATCAACTTTCTACCAGAGAATAAATTGTTGAAAGATATCAATTTGATAGAAGGTGAAAGTGGTATACAAGAGAGAAGTATTCCGCCAAAACAGAGATATACTAAGAATCTGACCGGTAAGAAAACACTTTCTACTGAGTGTATGGAAAATACGGAGATTACGTTGGAAAAAGTAGAGGAAAAGGAAAATGGTAAAATTAAGGAGAAATCATCAGGGAACCCTGAGAAAGCCTCCGCGGTTCCTACTGAGTGTAGTGAAATTATGGAGAATAAGGTGGCTCGTAGTTCAACGGAAATTATTAATGTGGATGGGAGGAAATTTTCGAAAGAGGGTTTAAACGATAGAGAAAATTCACCCGAGGGAGAATCATTTTCTACTAAGATGTTAGTGACGACTAATGATCTAGAAAAAACTGAATTCGAAAAAAGTACCATACCTACGAAAAATAATTATGTGACAGGGATTTATTTGTCTAAGGACTTAACCTTGCCTCCCAGAACTATGTCACTTGTTATGGCCAAATTTCAGAATAGGTTAACGTCAGAAAACGTAGTCATTGAAGATGAGGAAGCTATAAAAGGATTGATAGTAGCTAGATCAATAAATAAAAATAAGGACGAGATACCTATAAATTTTAAGAATTTGGTAATACCTCGCAAACATGTGATTGCATTAGGATTTGAAGCTGACACTGATACGGAGAGGAAAATATTCGATAAAGGGAAAAGGATTAGAAGAATAGAACTACAGGATGAAAGAACAATTTTGCAACAATTACACTTGGAAGATCCCAAGGAAAGAGATCAAATTAAATTATCCAACCTTATAATAGAATATATAGATATATTTAAAGCCCCCAGTCAAAAATTGAGTAGTACCCATTTAGTGAAACATCGAATCATTACTGAAGATGTTATTCCCATTACTAAAAGACCATATAAATCCCATTTGTGAAATATTGATTAAAAAAAATGCATCCGGGAGAAGAACCCCAGTTTAGATTATGTATTGACTACCGAGAATTAAACGCCATTACTAAAACTGATTTTTATCCATTGCCACACTTGCAAGACACTTTGGAGAGATTAAATGGTACTGAATTATATAGTGTGATGGATTTAGCCAGTGGATATTTCCAAATTGAGTTAGATGAGCGTGACCGAGAAAAAAGTGCTTTTTCTACTCAAATGGACATTACGAATTTAAAAAATTTCCCCAGGGTTTGAAGAACTCCCCAGCCAGCTTCCAGAGGTTTATGAACCTTACTTTCGCTGATATTACTGGAAAAGAATGCCTAGTATACCTAGATGACATCATAGTATTCAGTGGCCCCAATGTTGATGAGCATTTAGATAGATTGCGTCATGTATTCGATAAAATGAGAGACAGCAACTTAAAATTCAAGCCAACTGAATGTCATTTCATGAAACCCGAAGCCAAGTACTTAGGGCACATTGTTTCTGGAAAAGGATGCCAAACAGACCCTGAAAAAACATCAGTGGTTAAAAATTACCCTCAACCAAAATGTGTGAAGGAAATGAGAGCTTTCCTCGGATTATGTGGGTTTTACAGGAAATTTGTGCAAAACTTCTGAAAATTGTCCCAACCACTCACGAAATTAACTAAGAAAGAAGAAAAATTCCTTTGGGGAACGGAACAGCAGCTAGCATTTGACGCCTTGAAACAAGCACTAATAACACCTCCCATTTTGAAATATCCCGATTTTTCCAGACCTTTTATAGTAACGACCGACGCTAGCGCTTCAGCTATTTCTGGAATTTTAAGTCAGGAATACTCAGGATTCGAACACCCTATATGTTATTCTAGTAGAACCTTGAATGCTGCTGAGACTCGATATTCTACCATTGAAAGAGAATGCTTAGCTGTAATATGGGCTGTCAAGAAATATCGATGCTATTTAGTTGGAACACATTTTACTATCATCACCGATCATCGACCTTTGGTATATTTACTATCAATCAAAGATCCAAGTAGTAGACTTGCAAAATGGGCTATGACGCTTCTGGAGTATTCATTTACTATTAAATATCGTCAGGGCCAACATAACCTAAATGCAGATTCATTGACGAGGCTGAAGGTGAATGAAACGTCGGAAGAAATAGTTCCTCAAATACAAAATAAAGACCGACAAGTGTGCGCTACACGTAAGATCATTGAAGATGCAGAACCAATTATTGACACTATATGGCAACGAGACGACATACGCAAATTACAGAAAAAGGATCCCAAGATCATCGAAATCTTAACTACCTTATCCGAGAATGATGAACATTTTTATGTACACGAAGAAATTCTATATGTAAAACGAAAATTCGACGAACGACAGGATAAAATATATGCCCCTCAAGCCCTTAGAAGACAAATAATTAGTTTATATCACGATAGTATATTTTTCGGTCATGGAGGACAACAGAAAACTTTATCGACCATCAAGAGAGAATTTTACTGGCCTAACATGAGAAAAGATATTGACGAATATGTGCAAAGGTGTCATTCTTGTAATATTCACAAAAGCTCAATCAAAAACCCACCGAAATGCAACGAATGCCCAACCAAGACAAACCTTTATCGAGCATCAATAGATAATGTAGGTCCCTTGAACACCACAAGACAAGGAAATAAATATATTCTCACTGCTATTGATCATTTGACTCGATATGCTGAAGCCATTCCAATACCTAATATAACTGTAGAAACAGTTGCCAAAGCGTTTGTAGAAAATGTCATCCTACGATATGGGGCTCCCAGACATTTATTGAGTGACCGAGGATCGCAATTTTTGTCCGCTTTATTCTTAGAAATATGTAAAAGATTACGGATAAAAAAATTAAATACTACGGCATATCACCCAGCCACTAATGGAGTGTTAGAACGATTTCATGGGCACCTGAAAAATACTCTATCTCACCTGGTAACTGAGCAAAAATCCGATTGGGACGAGCAATTACCGTAGGCTCTTCTCGCTATCAGAAATCAAATTCATTCGTCCACCAAAGAGAGCCCATTTTTTTTAATGTTTGGAAGAGACATGCTACTACCCCATCACCTTACTCTACGAGCACCCCGTATACGGTACGACACGTTGGAAAATTATGCCTCTGAACTGGTACACCGATTACAAGTCGCTCACGAAAACGCTAGGATGGCCTTAGATATCACTGCTGCAGCAACCCATCGAACATTTTATAAAAAGGCTAAATTGAAGGAATTCCCCATTGGATCGCTGGTGTATTTGAAATCTCCACCTAGTATTACAGCTAGAAAATCTCTGTCTCGTAAGCTTCTCCCAAAGTATACTGGACCTTGGAGAATTCTGCGAAAACTATCCCCAGTTAATTTCGAAATACAACTAGTAGGTAAAACGAAATGTCAGATTATACATGCAAATCGTCTTAAGGCCTATAGAAATATAGACATGAATAATATCCTTCCACGGTCGATTCAAGAGGAACCTCAGGAAGAGAGAACGGAAAAAGCTAATGAGAAAAAGCAAGAACAACCCCTTCCCCTAGACATGGACTATGTCATCTCCTCAGAAATACTGATTATAAAACTTAGAACCCTTCATAATATTTTCTCCTCAGAAATGATAAATGAATTACCCGGGAAAACCCTTAAAATTCCGATGATGAAAATCAAAAGTTTAACCTTCGGACGATGATAGGAAATATTCCTGAAATTACCTTTTGGTATTCTACTAGATCACGGGGAGCTGTTAAAGAGGTTACCTTGGATCCTTTCTAAGTCAGGTAAAACACCAGTAAAATAAGTAATACACTGTATATATATAACTAGATTTATAGAAGGTATTAGTCAGTCATAAAGTAACTCTTCAGTAATTGCTGAAATGAATAATTAAGAAAATCCAAACATGATTTTAATGTAGTACGAACGGAAAATCTCCTCACCCTGTAAATAAAGAGACATTTTATAAAGTGCGATCCCATAGTGTTTAATAAAAATCATTATTCTAGAACAGTAACTTGGAGATTGACTCCCAAAAAGTAAACACTCTGTGCGTGAAATAAAATAACCCTTCTCGCATCCCGCCGATCGATAACAGACAATATTACGTAAAATAGTCGATCGTAAAACCTGAAATTTTGCCCAACAAAGGAATCACCGCAAATTTAAGAATCAGAGGTGTTTGCTTGACAGGCGTATGAGACAACGACCTCAACTGTCTACCATAGCTATCAGAAAGAGCTCACTTATTTACGACCAAGTCATAAATTACCGCCTAGGGTGCAACCGAGCTACAAGTAGTGGTGAATGAAACACAATACTCTGTGATTATAGCTTTCAGTTTACAGAAGTTACGAGAAATAGTTGAATATGACGATAAGTATATATTGATTTGGATATGGACCATTGTCGGAACATTTTACCTGTTGAAAAAACCGATGGGCTTATAGCATATGATTTGTAGAAATCCCCATGCAAATATTACATGCGACTTTAAAGAGACGTTACAAAAAATGTCCCGAATTGAATAGCGCATACACTGTGTCTGGAGACTAAGGGTATGCGTTGGAACAGAAAAAAGTATGAAAAGATTCAAGTAAAATCATGTTTTATTGGGATTACTCAACTGCTAGTCTCGTGTGGTATGTTCTCACTCAGATATTTTTAGCTGATAGTCTTCTTACTTACTTACAACCCAATGAAGGAAGAATGCTTAAAAATCCATCAATTTTGGAATATCGAGGTTTCCCTGGTGAAGTAATAAAACTCAAAACCAACGCTACTCAGACTGCAAGAATATTATTGGCTGGAGGAATTAGATGACACAGGGAGTTGCCAAGGTACCTCCTATTCCTTCCAAGGAAAATTATATAAAAATGTTGTAGCAACTGCCACCCAAAATTACTTTGAAAGATTATTCTGCTACGGCTCCTTGGGAGAAAACACCATTAGTTTGGAGAATCAATTATCCTGCAAATTCTCTACAGGGTATTGTATTGATGCTTTTCAAGGCGAAATAGCGTGGGATATAATCAAACCCCAGGGTGCCAAAGATATCCAAAACTTTGAAGGAAAAGCTAACAAAGTCACGGAAAGATTGAGTACCGATGATATAAAATTCTATATGGTCATCGAAGATTGAACAAAATTATTAGCTGTTCAACTAATTAAGAAAACAACTATTTGTAATATAGTGTAGAGTGGATAACGAACATCCTAGAATAATAATATTGGAATTTCCAAACAATACTACCAATTTATACAGAGAGTTTGATTTTACCTGGGAGAACCAACTGCAGATCTCATTACATATGTTAATTCAAAATTTTTATACATTGAGCAATCATTCAAAGAGATCCTATGAATGCTATGTTGGCAGAAACCATTCAACGAAGATGTCTGTTGAAAAAGAGATATTGAAAACCGATTAATTATGGTCAACAATCCCACTATCATCGCGCATTATTGCCATCAGCAACCAGGTTATATAGCAAAAATCAATGGAGAAGTAATCTATTTTGCTTGAATGCATTCCTGTCATGGTCACTATACGAGAGAACAAAACTGTTATCAGGAATTACCAGTGACTTATTTAAATAAAATCTTACTTTATGGCTCCTTTAACCCGGACTTATACAAAGTAGGACAACAGATAGAATGTTCTTCAATAATTCCGGCAAAATACTTTATCGATGGAATGGGATATCTTATGATCCTCTCCTATTGCCGGTAATCCCCCAGTGAATTATCCATAATGAAGACCCTCAAATGCAGCTGGATGAAGTAAACCCTTGGGATAGGTGGAATTTATACCGCTGAAGAAATAAATGCTCAGGAAATCTTACTGTTTTTCCTCTGAAAGGCAGGCTGTAACTAACATCCTCATAAATAGAATGGCAAACAAAACCGTATTTGAATCAAGGATTTTCAACTTTAAACCTGTTCAATCAGGAAGGTTAGAAAAATTAGCCAATAATACAATGAAAAAAAATTTTGGTGATTTGCGTTATTGGCAGGTTAAACGTTTTTAGGAATATAATATTAAAATTTTCAAATTTCTTATGGACCAACTCTAAATGCTTTTAATCCCCCGAATCAGGGATGTTCTCTACACTTAATTGGCAGCTTTATGGAATACCCACATATTTTAATAAATCATTTAAAAACCAAGGGTTTTCAGAAGATATTCCCATGGAAACCGTTCCCACCGAAATCATTGCAACCAAAGTTAAGTGAGATGCCCCCAAATTCGAAAACTCTAAGGAACCAATCTATGAAAAATCATCACCTACCCATTTTAAAGGTCTGAACTGGCAGATGTGAAAATGAATAAATAATTTAGAAATCTCAATTTCTCTCTCCTAGAGAAACTTAACTATAAAAAAATTAAAAGCGCAACATGGGTACTAGGGTCTAATAAAATAATCGTTAACACCTCGTAAAATTTAAATCGTGGTCTCCGCTGAAATCTTCCTAAAATGTTAACAACTGAACAGAAATCGATACATTCGGATAACGTGGTGCCCTAAAACTTTTCGTGAAGGGGACATAATACGACCGTAAATATTAAAATTAGTGTGAGAACTTTGGAAATAGGACCCAAAAAACTTTAAAAACCAGTGAACCTCGACTTGGATATTTTGTTCGACGAACTAGTAGCTGATCATCACGTGAAATTAGTTGGTTAAAAAATTTAAAAACTAATAAGTACAAATTAAATGGAGATGTTAATCGACGTCTTAATAAATTCGCGTTTGAAACCAAAATATATCTTGAAATCCTCATGGACAACCTCCTGTATGACGTAAATCAATGGGATCTCTCAACCCTTCGGAAACGTCCACGTACACAAGGCCTAAAATATTCTCCATTTTAATAGACATCATGCGGCCTACCTGCGATTTTGCGCCCAGAACATCACCCAATGCGATTGTCTGCACTGCCTCACGGAAAACTCCGGAAAAAGGGGAACCGCCCTCGCCCAAAAACCCGACGGTAGCAGAAGAAGCAGGTGCGAATGCTATTTTTGCACTGCTGAACGAGAGGATTTTCGTTTACCCCCCCCGAACTCCCTCAGCGCCGGAAAGTTTACCTCGTATTTAGCCAACATCGAGCCTCCAGCTGACTGGGGAATGAATCCCCACCGAAGTCGAACCCAGCCCGGAACCGTACCCGCTGAATCCCCGGATGACCCGTCCTTTTCGCGGTCAAGTGCTTGGAATTTATCCTAAGTGAAGGAAAGACTTTATTAACAAAGTAAATTTAGTTCAAATTTTCTGTTTCCTATATATATAAACTTAGTAATTTTTATTAGAGTTAGAAGTTTTATAGATTGAACGAATTAGAAAAATTTGGAGTTCCATACACTTTTTTAATTACTATTTATAGTATAAGACATTTAAATTAGCGAATTGGTATTGGTTTCCTGTATCCTTTATTATATTATACAGGCATCAAATTAGATCCATGATGTAGTTAAGTAGGATTGTCCTCAGTTTTACCCTATACATTTTATGCTATCTATTAAATTGAATATTAAACTGAATAATCTACTTTTTTATATTTATAGAATTACTAAAGTTGATTTTTTAGGAAAAAGGATCTTTGTTTAACATGCTTTTAGGATGAATACGTTTTTTTTTTAAAAAACCTTTCTATTGTTGTTTTAAAAAAATATAATTAAGGTTTTATAACTTCTATTAAAAAATAACATTCGTTGTACATTTTGTCAGGAACAAGGTCAGAAAAAAATTTTTGATCATATCATTTCAATTTTTTTTCTTGAGGGGGCAGGGGACTGTAGTAACCCTGCCTAGTCATAATCATTTAGAAAAAAAATAACCATTATCAAGTTCTTGCACCATTAACTTTTGAAGGAATGCATAATTATCTCAGATTGTTCATTTAATGACCCTAATACGGTTGAAGAGTAACTCTTTGTTCGCGGTGAATATCATAGGAGAAATTCTTGTTCTGTAATAAATTCTTGTTAATGTAACCGACATGTCTAGAGACGGATACCGACCGCACCAAAAACCTATAAATACATCATTGGATGGGCGGTCTATTTAAGGATTCCTAATGGGTGGTATAATAAACCCCCCTTAATGGTACAATAAAATCACAAATGAAATGACTGAAATAACACAAACAGAGGAGGAACCAAAACTATAAAAAACTTGAATCTAAAAGGTGAAGGTTATAATTCGGAAATCATCAGATATACTTGACTCCATGTACGCGAGCATTTAATTAGAAATCGTTATTACAAGTACAATTAAATTCAATGCTGAAATAAGTGATGTAAAAACATACGGAAATTCAAGATAATTCATAATAAAACTAAATTGGTTTCATCATCAATCTCTACCTTGGTGCGAAATAAGTTTTTGTTCAAAAGAAATCTACAATGTCAAATCGGCTCAAAATACAATAACTACGGGTCATCATCTGTTTATTAGTGCTACCATAAACCTTGCATATTTTTCAAGCCAATTTCAAAATCTCTAATCATAGTCCCGGAACAGTAGCTAAATAAATCAAGACACAAAGTAAATTAAAACCATAATAACCCAAATTAATGGGGGGCCGAATAAAATTAATAATTTCATTCGTCTAATAGTGTTAATGTGAGTGCAAGTGATTTCCAGGAAAATTTTGTAAGTACGTTTGAAAAAATCATGTTTGAAAATGAATTCTCCCAAATACCTTATTCCTAAATTTTTTGGTTCTTCATATACAGGGTTATGGGTTTTTTCCTTAGTCAAAAATAAAAGGATAAAGAAGAGAAATATTGATATTAGTGACTATCCTTTTGTAAAAACTTGACATACTATCATCTTCTATAATTGTTTTTAAAACGAAATAGCATATTTTGTTTTTTTTGGTTTTTTTTATACGATTGTGCATGTATTTTTAAATTAGATTAATTATATTCATTTT